>LOND01006613.1:18821-32725 GCA_014220965.1 Paragonimus kellicotti
TTGTTATTCACAACAGGTTGTTTCAAGTCATTTTCTACCGCGTCAATTTGGACTGTGGTTTCCTGATCGATTGTCCCACTGTAACCTCCACAAGTTTGAACTCCGGTGCGGATCAATTCCACGTTCTCATGGACCATGCGGAATTGCGCGGTCTGGATCATCTATGGCGCCTGCTCCTGGATGCGCCAGATGCGGTTGCTTCGCAGGCGATGCAATTACTCGAGCACTTGTACTCAAACCTGACCACACGTCTGATCCCCCGGCAGGCGGAGCTGCACGAGGACTTGGTTCTGCATTGCCTCACTCGGTTGCGTGCCGATTTTGATACGGTTTGTACTGTGTTTTTTTTTACCAGACCGAGCATTTATCTCATGTACTAGTGGACAGAAGTTATCGGGTCACTTAGCACCGTTTGACCGACACCGATCAGTCGTGAAAGTTGCATGACTGTAGACTCACTGCGTTTTATGTAACTCTACTCACCTCTTAGTTTCGTTCATCTAATCCATCTTCGCTGAATATCGACGATTATTTGATTGTTCAACTTCCACGCAAATCTTCACGTCCCTCACGACCTCGCTGAATGTATGTCGTATCCCGAGCACCGCACATTGTTGAACATTGCTGGCTTTTAATGGGTGCTCGTTCCCAGCGATTTGCCTATGTTTCCTCATAGTTCGATAAGGCCTTAATCATTGCAATGGCATTGTTCTTGGTGCGTTCACCTAATTCACCGTCCAAACTGGCCCTCGAGATTCTAGTTGTATGTGTTCTGTCGATCTGCATGCCGAACCTGATGGAATTTTGTTGGAATGACCACATGTGGAGTAATCGCATGTGAACTGATAATTGGATGAACTACCCGTATTTAGAAAAGGTCATGTATACGGTCAATGCAAAGAAGCACGTGCACGTACACGTTTCATTCGTGTTCATGGAGTAATACGACCAAATCTTCTTTTATATATTTTTTTCGTGATGTTAATCCTCAAACCCCTTGTGCCTGGATGGTTAATAACACGTGCGGCTTGTTTGTACCCCGTTACTGCCAGTGGGTGCTCATAGGACTGGTGACCGGACGGACGAGACTTTCAACTCGTCACTTGTAGGATTGAGGGTTCGAACCCCGTTTAGACCATATCTACGTGGCAAGTCTTAACAAGTACGGGACCAATCATGAAAATAAGCACCATGATATATTGTACGATTGTGACCGTTGCCAGTGCATAATTACAGTCTGAGAACAGTGAAAAAGTGTGGGCAAGTTACACATAAACTACCCTCCTTCTTGTCCAACTGTGTGCTATGGGTGTTCATGTGGTGCGTTGCTTTGTCCTACCTATTCGTAATCTTTACCTATCCATAGGAGTGTCTTCAGTGATTTCTAACATGTATAACTCATCGGATAAGATTTGTTGGGTTGTTACATTTCAGTGCTGCTCATCTTGCTCTATGATCATTTGAAATAGTCTATCGGTGAACAAAGTGTAAGTTCATTGTTGAAGTTCGATGACAGTCGTCACTGTGTGAATTGACTTGCCTCGAGAAACTCGACCTTGCTTAGTTCGTCTTAGTCCATCGTCATCATCATCGTGGACAGCCGTGAGTTCATGGCCGAACACAGAAACGTCGCGTTGAAAGTTGGTTTTAAACTCTTCTGGCGCAAAGCGTTTATTGTCGTGCGGAGCACCAAACTGTTGATCAAACATGAATTCGATGATCTTTATCTTGCGGGTTTTTTTATGAGAAGTCCATTTCCGTCACATTTGCTGCACTGGACGTTCTTGCTTGTGTTAAACAACAAAAAATTGATACCTTTGTTACTACTCATGAGTAGTTGGGGATTTGGTTAATTTCAAGTTGAACATCACACATTTGATCGCAGCCTTCGCATTCAGATAGACTTTCCAGTCGGCCCCTTTCGAAAAGAAGCACTAGACTCGAGTTTCGCTCTCATTTGAGCTCATCAGTAGTGCATATCCTTGCCACTGCCGGGACTTGAACTCCGGCCACGCTTTCATGAGTTAACAGGATAGTTGCTGTGTCTCCTCTCGAGACGATCGGGCAACCTGATCATTACTCACAAGCGAAAGTGGTCGAGCGTTCACATATGATAATTCGGTCGTGCCTAATGTGAGGTCAATGGCGCAGTGGTCAACACGGTTGTGTCTCAGTCAATGTCGTACTTGCATCCATACCATTTCTTTTCCTGCTTAGTCTCCTTTTATTAATTTTCAACCATCTTAGTAACAATTTCTTTTAAGATATTTCACGCCACTGTTGAGACGAGCGGGGGCCTAAATCACAATACCTATGGTATCACACTGCCTAATTGGCTTTTAGGACTCACATATGAAGTTGACATTCTACCATGACCGCTGAGAGAAACGCTGAAGACGCTACACAGGGGTTCACATGCAACAGCCTGATTACAGATAAACGCACGATATCATATGCTGCAAAATCGCAAACACGCCTAACGGAACGCAATCCTCGCATCTTAGACCCTCTAGATAAACAAGGTTAACCAAGCTTTCTTATTATTGCTCAACCGAAAGGCGATGTAGAGTGCTCAACCGTTGCACTTGGGTCTGTACAACCCAGCGGGCTAGCAGGTAAACGTGCCAAGATTAAATGTCGGAATATTTCGCATGCTTAAATTTCTAAAAATAAAGGTTTCTATTTTCTTTGAAAATCAACCTTTTCGAAGGCGTCGTAACTGATGAAACCAACGTACTTCGCGGTGTTTTTGAGCTGCATGCGCTGAAGCGTCGGCGCACCAGTTTTCACCAAACGTATTCTAACTTATTAATATACATGAGAACAAGAATGCTATCATTCTTGAAGTAGATACATAATGGTTGAGTCAACATTTCATTGGCCAACTATACTCGGTGCTCGAGTATGGTGTTCGGCCAGACGACGTTCTGAGTACCGTGTCGCCTGGCTTGATAATCGACTGGTTCAAGACTCATCGATTTCCTGCATGATTCACCTTGGTGAGTTGAGACCGAGAACATACATTTTTCCTGTCTGGTCTGCTCCGATTGAACGATGCTAGCTGTCTTGCGCCTGTTTATTCGATACGGGTTGATCTCTGGAAACCAATATATCCGCGCTTGATAGTTAGGCATGTGGATGGACCATATCTGAGTTGAACAGTGTCCGATCGCTTGATCAGTAACGCTGTTGGGGCTGGTACCTACAGCCGTGTTATACTCAGCCGATCTTGCTGTCCTTGCGCTGTCTTAGGAAAGGCGACGAATGGATCCTCACAAAACCCTTATGTCTAGAATCAATCGATTTGCCACAAGTTGGCTGCACCTTAGAGTCACAAAACCGAGTTTTAAGTGGAAACAAAATGGTTGGTTAGCCCTGTGGTTTCCACTTTATTACTCATAAGTCGATTTATTTTTGGGGATACCGTGGTTTTGTCATGTATAATACCTGAGTTAACAATAGACACGTGGTTCGCAAAACTCTGCACGTATCCGACATGTGTGCAAAATGCATGGTCTTCGCTCCTGTTTCTTCTCTTTTGCGTACATGCCTTATCAGTGTATTCACTCTCTCTTAATAAACAATATGGTATTACTGTTGTTAGCCTGTTGATGACTATTGTGCATGTAGCCCTTAATGGATATCTATTATTCAGCTGTACTACACTTCTCATTTGACTGTGTTTATTATCCTCATTGGTTAACCCGATTCAACACAGTTCTGGCGTGTTTGATGTACTCGCCTTCAAAGACTAGGCATTTGATGGTCGACTGGAGTGTAAGTGGCATACTGACGAATTGCTATTTGACCTCAAAATCCCTGAACTGAAAGATGCCCTTGTAGAGAGTTCAAAAGAAGCTATTCCATGTTGACCTTAGTATTCTCACACATCAGGTTGATACCGGGTTCGTCGGTATATGGACTATCCGACAACCGAATGGAGAGTCCTTCTTGATCATATCGCCACTGATTGGAGCCAGAAAGATTTCGCACAATATTTCCCTTTTAAAATGACGAAGTATTTCAAGGTTAGACTGCCGAGGCCCACTGATCCATCCCTATACTTGCGCTCAAGCCGTCCCTCAGTATTGGCTTCCTACCTTGGTCTGACTCTGACCGAAGGGTTCTAAAGATTACAGAACTCCAATCGCTCTTCAATTCGAAGGAACTCACGACTGTTGTATCTGGTCGATTGAGAAATGGTCGCCAGACCAATGGCTAGTTAACATCGTTTGCTGAGAAGCCCTCAGCAAAACTATTTGCCTTATGCATTCATGGTTCGGGAAAGTTCAGCAAGTATGAGCGAGGACACTGTATGTGCCCCATCCATACGAGCTGAGTATTACAAATAACCTGTCCAGTTCTAACCAAAATTGTACACTCCGTGATGAAATGCACTGCCATCGTAGACATCTGTAATTCGTTGAAGGTTGCTAGAGCTTACAGTACGTTGTCCTTATCCGTTGTTATATTTTGGCTGCCTTTTCGGACAAGTTGGGTGTTGGCCACAACATCAGAAGCCCCTCGACTGATCTCTCCGGCTGTTGACAGGATCAACCTTTGCATTCAATTAGAGCGGTCCTTGGGTCTTTAGTTTCTCTCGTTATTGTCATGACTTGCAGCGGTCGTTGTCCAGTATTTGGTTCATAGCTAGTTATGTGTATGGTTGTATGCGTCAGTAGTTGATAACATACTTAGCTTACTGCCAGTTCTCGCTGTTGTGTTACAGATTCGTTTACTGCTGAACAGTGGGACGGATTCGTCTTCGGCGGATCTCTGTCGCACTGTAGAACGTGTGGCTCGCGTTATCCAACTCTTGCGGCATTGTCTACGAATGGGCGAGAACGCAACCGAAAAATGCGTCAGACTCGCCCAAAAGTTACCGTTAAAACGGTGAGTCGAACAGAAGTCGGTGACTCAGCCGGTCGATGTGTATGTCTCATAGTTGCTTCATTCGTCGACTGTAGGTTCTCGATAGGTTTGCTTTGATGTTAAATTGCACACTTCATCCGAACGCGCTCGTCAGTTCGGACATTAGAGAAATGATCTATCAGTGAATTTTATATCCTGAATAAATCTGCTTGGATTCGTATGTGTACATTCTACAATCTGTGAAAATTGACATGTACTTGACTCAGATGTCCATCAGGGTTCCTAATCATCTCTGTCTTGTTCACCTTCTTTATAGATAATATTTTTGATGGTGTTCGGATTAAAATTTCTTATTGGTGGTAAGCTTGTTGACACTGAATATGCCGGACTGCATTGCCTTCCTAAGCCAATGTACTGGAAACCATGTTGGCTAAGATTAACGGTCAAGTTTGTCGATGTAGGCATATACATCGCATATCAACCACTTCCCGTCTGCAACTTAAGGTTGTGAATTCGGCCCTGTTTAAATCTTCAAGATCTGACGTCATTTCATTCTTCTCCTAATTTTCTATAATGTATTCCATTTTTAGTGCTTGGATGGGATCCTCCATAGTTTTCACGGTAACTTTTGGTTTACCGCCAGGCGACTCTCATGGTCAACTAGACTCCAGCTCACTACCTCCCTCACCTATTCCTTCAACCGATGGTCTTGGCACTACTTCGATGGATAGCCAAGCGCCTAACACAATTTTGTTCGTAGCCCACGCCAACATGACCGTCGGTGAGCTTCGATCTCAACTACTCTCCTTCAGACTGCGCGCGCTTCGTGCCAAATCCATTTCATCAGATTTGCCAGTTGCGGACTTGCAACACTATAATCTGGATCTGTACGTGAACCATTCGGAACGGCAGCAGACAAACTCGTCCGGATTGTTTTTTTCCCTCAACAACAACCTGTCAAACTGTCTGCTGGACCCAGCAGCTGATAGCCAACTGGTGTTCAACCTGTTGCCGTTGTTCGATCACTGGCCCACAGGATTCCTGGTTGACTACCATCATCAAGCCGGATCCGGATCCGAACCACCACCGTGAGTGGTTATCACGTTCGATACTTCACTAGCACCCTATGCTTTGATCTTCTGATTTCAGTTCTTTAAGCACAAAGTTGCTTTTTTATGTTCAGACCGTTCTGTACTGAGTGCCTATTGCCCAATCTGAATAGTAAATGCGATTATAACGATGTCAAATAAGTCATTCACGTCATAGGTCACAACACAACTGGTTCACATTGGTTCCCAACTGTCGTGAAACCATGGAAATAAGAACAACTCTTAATTAGGAACCAAACGAGATGGACGGGGCAGGTGTTAATCACTAAAAATAGCTGACTTTACTCAAACGTTCAACTCCGAGGTACCCGCTGTTTACAATCAAACGGCTGATGTTTAACTGATGACAAGGCATCGTCTGCAGAACGGTTTTCATTGGCCTGCTCCGTTACTTTTATCTAGCTTAACAACAGCCACCGCCCCACTTACTGTATCAAACCACAGAAAAACCCAACTGCATACACGAACCTGATCTCCAGGGTATACTAGTTTTATGTAGTAAATAGAAACAAATTGGATTCCATGAAATGTACTCGGAATCACGTCTAACTGTTCATAGAAGGGGGGCATTGTTTGCTGGGGCATACCCATTCAGTCAAATATTGCTCAGCTTAGGTTAAAGGCTTGCTTTGTGCACTCTCAAAAGTTGTATTTTGTGAAGCAACCGGAATGTGAATTCCGGCTTATGCTCCCATGAGGCAACCATGTTGGTCGCTGCGCCATTGACTTCATTTTGGACACCACTGAATTACCATATTTAAACGTTCGATCACGTTTTGTTGTGAGTATTTCCAGTTTGTTCACTCGTTATTCATTAAGTTACATTCGGTATCCAGAAAACTAACGGTTCAATTTTATGAACTATCACAAAATAAGCCATAATAATGAGAAAAACTGAGTTACTATGACTGAAATGAAAGTGGCACCTTGATATTTTGATCTAAATGATGTATGAGCAAACCATCAAGAAGTTTATACGCACCCGAACAAATGGGTTTTGGTTTCGTGTGAATTCTGAATAGGTAGGAGATTGCTGAAGAACTGTACACTTTAGTGCAAGCGTACTGGAGCCTCTTTGTAGATATTGCTACACTATTGACTAAACATTATTGATACTCCGGAATGGGCAGATAACTGTTATCTCCCAGAATCTTGTTTCCAAACCGCATGCACGCCTTCAGATGAGATTTAACAGTGACATTGGTAAAATGTTTGTTTAATGCTGCTGCATTGGACCGCCAAGTTTATGGATCTCCCTAACTGTTTGAGGTCTTTCTTCGGAATGCAAGAGAAAGCTACGGGGTAATAATACAACAAACGAAGAAGCATACATTTGCTAATGCACTGTGAGATGAGTTTACGATGTACTGAAAATGCTTTCAAACGAACCACGAATGGTAAAACTCATGATTTCTGTGGCGTCGGCATTGACGTAAATGGGTCGAAACATGTACTATAAAGTGACTCACTGTGAATGGATACACTCTGATTTCATGTGCTTCTCCACTACTTTCTCATAACGCTTGTCATTAACAATCGGAAACTAGACATCTACACATTCCTCGAAATATTCATTGACAGGTAATATGCCCCTAACCACTCGTTTAAGACGAGATGTTTATTCTAATACTGTTGGGTTCGACGTGTCTTGGAGAACTAGACCCAAGTCATCGTCGTGGTTTGTTACTGATATTCAATCCAGCGTTGGTACAAAAATGAATGAGTTCGTGCACCGTGTTTCGTTTATGTGTAGTACGTGACAGAAGTGAAGCACCCGTTTTGGGCATAGAACCTCTGTCACAAAACGAGGTATACTGAGTATCGATTAATCGTTACATTCTGTGGAACATTACTTTTCACTACATTGTGTTTTACGGATCGAATCTCTGTTCATGCACTCTTTTTCGAAGCACACTGCGTCCTCAATTGAAGCGTGAATGGTATTGGTCACAAATTTTGCTCATTTCTTTCCTTGAGGACAGCTCTTTTGATCCCCAGAAGTGCACCTTTCGATTTGCATCGTTTACTGTTGGATGAAAACCTTTCAAGACACTGCATAACAATTCGGATTGAGGTTGTGCGGAAATCCTCCACAAAAGACGCCTGTTGTTTCTATAATGAGCTTACTGAGTTATTAATTCCAGTGTCAGTGTGGACGCACATTTTGCTGAGTGGTGAACTGAAGAATTCATCTATCCGTATGTTTCGAGGTGATGTACGCAGTCATCTCGATAGGAGTTATATCCTTATTTATGATCTAATGTTGAATTACATTTCTGTGTTTCTCAGGACAACCGTTCGGCGTGGACTTAAACCACTATCCATCATGCGTTATAGGTCTATTCAAAGTTAATTGCACTCTGTGATGAGTGTACTAAGTCATCATCTTAGGTGGTCATGTGCGTATACATGTCTTATTGAGTGGTTGCCTAAAGTAGAAAGCCGCTAATTCTTTCAAGACTGTCAGGCCTAAGCACTTCACTGTTGAATCATCCCTCGATATCGTTCTAACATCTGATGCATTTTTAAATGTCCACTCTGCAGTAGTTACCTGATTTCTTATTTACCATACCGTCGAACTAGGCAAGCCCCCTACTCCAAGTGACTTAAGTCACTTTGCCGTATATGATCCGCATGAGTGCCCCGCTCGCCGTTTTCCTGCGCGTTAACTTTTAAGTCTCTCAGGTTAATCCCATCTCGCGGCATAAACAACCGGAAAGTATCAGAAATTATTGTTCTCCTAACAATGATATTTTTTATTCTGGTAATGTATACAGATCCTTATTGTGCATTCATTCTCTCATCACTGCGTTGTCACAAATGTTTTAAGGTCGCTTCCATATCTCGATTAATACTCATCCTCCACCTGTCCTGAACTTCTTATCCATGGTGTTGTTTTGCGGTCGCTATATTTCAACTGACTCATTCACCTATTTCGCCTATTTTTTTGCTATAACGTTATCGCTAGATGTCCCTGCTAGTGATTTTATCATTCTTCATCGGGCAACGTCTCCACGTCTCTCTCTCTCTCTCTCCCTATGACTCGCTATTACATTTTAAAACAAAAACCGTGAGTTTCCGTGTGCACTCACGAGACATTCATTTCACATCTGCCTCTTCCCCAGGCCAGTACGGTAGATAACAGACTGAAATCTGTGAGCTCACTGTTCTATCATTGCACAAGGTACCAAATAAAGCAACCAGGAACTCAGAAAACTATCAAATAATTAGACGATCGTGGTCAACATAATGTCAGAAGTCTTTAATACGTTGTTGCTTGGCCGTAGACCTTAAAACGGCCCTAAATTCTAATGTACAGTAAATTTAAAAGATGCGAAAAGAAGGCAGATGTGTTCTAAATGACATTTCGTATATTCTATCTAATCACAAACGTGTGGTGTTTCCTGATAAGCTTATCACTCATCACGAGCAAGCCGCGCTACTGTAGACATTAGTTATGGTGTGCTTAAGGAGCAGAATTAACAGGATTTTGAAAATGAAAATGGTTGTTGAAAAGCATCAGTCATGTAGTTCTTTTTTTATCTGAAATCGTTTGAATTAATGTTGTCAGTTCTGCGCCTAAGAGTTATTCACCTATTCTTTGAAAGGAGAAGGTGTGACAGGCTTAGGTCTGGGATTTTCTTACGATTCAAGCCCGAGAGATATATCTGCTTCCAGTGGAGAACCATTTATAATGCAGAGGCTGACAATTCGAGTTCCATTATTCCCATAAGGCCAGCTCAGACTCTCCGAAATATGAAAACCTTGATCAACGTTGGTAGGTGACTGAGGATTGCATAATCACTCACGTCGCCGACATAGCAACACCACGCCCTCATTCGTGTGCTTATGTTAAGAGCATCGACGTGCGCTCCCTCGAGTGTATTAGTGGATATGTGCACGGCTCTGAGATCCAAATATATTATTCTGGCACCGTCATTTATGTGAACCATTCTTTAGACGTATGTTGCTCCAAACGCTATTTCCTCAGAGTCTGTAGTGGCGCTGAAGATGAAGCTGATGGTCTGGCTGATATGGCGATTACATTGATCTCCGAAGCAGAGCAATTATCGTTTGGATCCCAGTAGACGATCGCCTGTACGTTATCGTACTTAATACGCCAGCCAAACTCTTGACGCAAATCAGAAAGGCGCTGTGTGCTCATTGTATTAGCGTGTGTCCGAACGGACAACAGTTCAGCTGCTTCTAAGAATGTATTCGATGACGCTGTCGTCGATCTTTTGGAGCAGACCAAATTTCCAGACAGCATCGTACTAGTAGACAGTTTAAGTACCCAAATTGATCATCTTGTTGCAGAAGCGAAGCGGTTTGTGGTATATGTTGTGTTCCAGCATGACAGCAATGAAATACTTTCACAATCATGTATACCTCTATCTGTCTACTTCGAGTGCCACATTTCAACACAGAAAGTAGAATTGTGTCTCATGGATACCGCTCTGGGCGTCCCGATCATAGACATATCGAACTCTTAGCACTTACTTATGGATGATGCCACTTTGCTCAACACTGCTGCGCATTTTGTGGGTATCATCCGGACACGGACTATGCTGTTGTTCACGCTTGCTTCGTTCTGTCATTTGTTGAAGCATCAAGCGCTCGTAAATTTCAGATGGTTAACTGTCACTCGGGGGAAATGACATAGCTTCATTGCTTGTCAGCCTACATTAGAGGAGCTATCAGCCACTTGGAACAAATCGTGGTAGCTACCGAAGCTCGCTGTGAAATAGTGCATTCCAAAGGAGGTGTACTGTTGCGATGCGGCCGAACTTCTAGCTCGTCGATGAACCTCATAAACGAACGTCTCTTGATCTCCCCTGTCTCTAAACATGACAACAGCCTTTGAAAACTTAAACGCAAGCTGCCTAAAAGTTTGCGCATTGGCCGTGATTTTCACTTGCCCGATCAATTTCATCAGAAAGGATAAGTTTTTGTTTGAGAAAAAAGCTTTTCCCTCTGATTTGTGACAAGTTTAGGTGTCAACTTAGTGTTAGTGGGTTCATCTTTGAAAAATGTGCTTCAGTTATCACCGACCAGCCACAATGACTTGCCAGATATGCTGAACACTTTGAAGACCCGTTCAACTGACCTGAACTAGATCGCACAGACGCAGGACTTGATTGGTCACTTATTGCACTTCTGACGACCCTTTGTCGTAAGTAGTAGTGACTTCGGGATTTCAATTTTCTGAGGCACAACAAGACCTCACATTTATCTGCTCTATTTTTTTCATGTCGATTGTGGTCTTCAAAGGTTGTTTTCAGAACTGCTAACACTTTCAAGTGGTTTTGAGAACCGTACAGGTCGTTTGTAGTTGGTGCTGTCAACAGTTATTCCTGTTTCTAAAAGGGGAAATCGAATTCTGTATAACACCCTCGGAACACCAATCATCTACGTCACGGACAAATTACTCACATAGTTTAAGACTTATGATGTTGTAATCCAACTATTGAAGTCTAAGTTGCAACAAATCGATTTGAACGATTGATGCTTGTTTTAAGCGAACACTCATCAATATTAGACGGCGAGACCAACTAGAAGTATTATGGAACGTTAATATCATTCTGCCTCTTGACTGCGGACCGGATAATTGTAAATAAGAACCGAGACTGTGGTCTGTTTTCGACACAAACTTAAACGCGGTCCTTTTCACTAACCACCGCTCAATATCTATTATGCTAGTTATTTATTCTTATTCCACGGAGTAAATGAAGTTTACGTGGCTTTTATTGAATAATCATTATTTTGTCGCTCATTATTAAACAAAGAAACGTTCCTTTAATTGTACATCTCACATCGTCCAATAAAGATAATCAGAATTTTTATATTGTTGATTGTTTAAACGCTGTCAAACTTTCTGTCTTGAAACTACAAAGTTACCAAATGGTCTACGTCTGTGCTGGTAGTACCCAAACGGTCCAATCGTTTTTCACAAACCTAAACAACTTTTTTTGAACCCTACATCAGCACGTGTGACCAGAAGTTCTACGAAAACTGTTTCTGATCATTTGAATATGGAGAGTTTCCTGTGTCTGTATAGTGTCGAAGTCTTCGTTACGGACTAAAAATATAGAAAATAAAAGTAGGGGTTTATAATTTACTCAATTTTATTCCAGCATATACTCTATTGGAGCAATGTTGGTATCAGTTATTCCGCATAGCTTCTGATACCTCAACTTCACACCACTATTCATGCTAAAATAAGGCTGTACTCATCTCCTTTCTGTGGATAGTGAATGTGTCAATATTTCGGTTAAACAGCGTCTTGCTCTAACCGCATCATACCTGACGGTAGCTTGCCACTTGTCTTCATATGCACCCTGGGAAGGCCACTAAAATTGTGACTCATTTCACAAGTCGCAGTGGTTAGATCAAACGATAAATCTATATGGTTTATCCATAAATCCGCACTCTTTCTTTTCACCGAATACACAATGTTGTCCATAAAGTTCCGGCACTACTTTTCTTCATCAGAGATGAAGACGATTTTTAACGTTCTCAAAACTATAGTACTAAACGCAGTACAGTTCGTAAACTAGTGTGGATTTTAGAGAACACTTAACGGAACTGTGCAGAGACTCACTCTAGCTCTCTTCCCTTGAAACGTGAAAATATAATACCATCTATTATTTCGAGACAGGTTATGTTTCGGTACAGTACCAGTGAGTGTTCATTATCCACACTGATCTATGTACTCCACTGAGTCCGAATTAAACGACACAACTAACTCACAAATGAATTATTAACCACAACTTTCAGATTTCGTTCCTTCTGTACTAATGTTGTGACTGTGAAAGAAGGCTTGGTCTGGGGAGCTGTCTATTACTAGACTACTACAACTACAAAACCAAGAACGTTAACATGATTTTGTATGACTGACGTACATCCACACTTTCGGCAGCCGTACAGCTTTGATTACACACCTACAGTGCACGTATACACTCCTGGATCTCGATCCCTCTTGCGCTGAAACTGACACTTCAGTTTGCTCGCTATTTCAGGGCATGCTATACTACTCACACGCGAAGTTGCATGTTGCACAACAGTAGTATGTATAATGGGGTTAATCGGGTAGCATACCTAATGAGTGACAACAATCATAAGGACGGTCGAGTGTATCCGGTGAACCTTTACCGTTAAACATATAACACTTCACCTGCAACAGCAAATCTATTCCACTCGTACATAGTCCGGACGATTACATCGTTATGGCCACATTCTCGCTTAAATGCGTGCATATGTAAGGACAACAGACAGATGGAAATAACATCTTCCGAGGAAACAAGAAAAGGACAGCACAACGTGTGTCGCCTGTCAAATGTCTTTTTGGTGGGAGGTGTAGAAGACACGGAATTCGCATTATGAACAAAACAAATTGCTGAACAGTAAGGTGTTCACTTTCAGCTTTGAATCCAGAGTGCACCGTTTGAATCCCGCCCTGGTATCATCATGACAAATGCGTTCGGAATTCAAGACGTCTAAGAGATCTATGCGCACTTTCAACTTTGAGCCGTAACCATGGTTACTACGACTCGGGCTGCTGTTGATCCTAACAGTGACCAGCGAAGTGGCACAAATGTTTGAATAACAAGAGACAGCACTCCTACCGATACAGGCTAGCCACTGACTGTGACACTCTACCATGTCCGAGATCATTATAACCAGCAGCCTGTGTGACTGTGCAGAATGCAACGTGGTACACAACATCTCCAAATCCCGCGAAACAGGGTGGTCCAAGCTTCGGATCCCGTGGAAACGTCATCACCTGGCAAAACTGCGGTTAACAATGCATAGTGCGGCAAACGCTCCGTTGACACGCGATCCAACGAGCATAGACTGGGCATTTTCATTAGCTCAGTGATCGATAACAAACTCGCAAGTTTCACGCTGATGAACCGCCGCGTT
>LOND01006614.1:3850-16326 GCA_014220965.1 Paragonimus kellicotti
GATATAGTGCAAATTGCAGAGCGGTGTGTTCTGTATTAACATTTGCTTCCAAAGCAATCGTCTTATTAGAAACCGAACGACACACGGTACATCAAAGTAGGGCACTAAAAACGCTTGATCCGTTTGTTCTGGCGTGCTTGCGCTTGCCCTGTATCTTTCACCGTAAACGGATCTATCTGGCGATGACAGTAACCAAGTAGGGAGGTTCAAACCTAAGCTTTTTTAAGCATGCTGGTAATATTTGGTTCACGTGTTACTCAGTCTGACATATGTAATATATATTTCGAAGCACTGACCGGACTTATAACAATAATCATTATTTACTTGGAGTCATTTTGTGTTGCTAAACCGCTTTACAATTCTTTGCGCACTGTAGATGGGAAAACATTGCAGCTCGCCTCATGAGCTTTTTGGTGAGTACAAGGAGATTGTGTACCTTTCACCCGACGCTGACGATCCTTTGTTGTCAATGTCCGATGGTTGTGTGTACGTCATTGGCGGATTGGTGGATGAACATATGATGAGGGCAAGTTTTTGTCATTCCAACTAAGCTTACTTTTTTCCATTCAGTGCGTTCGGCCAGTCATTTATGAAAAGCACAAGCGCATTTCAACGTAATATATTCATGACATCTACTATCAAATTCAAGATCACTTCGTATTATCCATCAACTAAGATAGTCCGATCTTTTAACGCTTGCGGCGATAGTTATATTTGAGTTTCGCACTCATCTCATCCAGTATTTTCAGCTTACGTTAGCATTCATCTTGTAGGCTATGTAACATTCGTTTGGACTTCCTCTTTACTCGTCGCCGCTTAGATGGGTCTTCTTCATTGTCCACTAAGCCGGTGACTTTATTAGAGGAGCGACCCACTATTGACTTCCCAAAAGCCTCCTAATATATGGTCAGTGGGTCAAGCGAGCATGCATTAGATTGATTTGGAAAAAGTTCTGGAGTACCGCTTGTGATGTGGAAAATCGTAAAAACCAAATTTCAAACGTTCGGGTGGAACAGTTAATTTTTCAAACAGTTTATCTTCCAGGTTTCCTCATTACTTTGTAAGAGACTTAATTGCGAAATATCTGAGCTTCGACTGGACATTAACCAGCGATAGAAACAGTATGCCCTAACGCTGCAAGCGCTCCACCAGCTTAACTACGTCGTCACGTCCCAACAATACCAGACCAGGACTATGTAATGTATGTTGAAACACCACCTTAACAATTCGAGTGTTTCGTCAGTCGATCGTCTACTTCAGGATTCAACGGTAAACTTACAATAGCGAGTTCGGTTCATCAGTGTTAATCACTATCGACTGGGTACAACCAAATTCAGTACTACGTTGCGGTGCATTTCGCAAAACCCGGTGCGATTTTTACGGATATCGAGGACTCCACAAGTAAACAGTCAGGCTTTGTCTTCTTGTCTAATATACATTAGGCAAAAAGCCTAAGGGTTTGATAAATAAACTAGGTTGACTTCCACGGCTAGAACCCGTTTTGTAACATTTCCAATAACACCTTCTTACGACTGAACGCGAACATCGATCGTAACCTGTAATATCTTCGAATTTTGGCGACCGCGTTTCGCGGTCGTAAATTCGACCCCTACTTTTAGAAGCGTCTGGCATCAAAGATGTCTTAGCTGAAGAAATAGGTACTCCAACTTACTTGCTTACACTCGCCATTTGAGACACTTCTAGCTAAGTCAACGTCCGGTCTAAGGCTAGTGTTACTGTCATAACCTTGAAACACCATTTTCCACCTAAAGCTGCATAGCGCGTCTCAACAGAACCATAAGTCGTATCCGATAACGTTCGTGTTTTCTTGAAGTTGTTGGACAACAGTGCGTCGTTGTCAGTATGACATGTCCGTCGCTTTCCCACCAGGTTTAACTTCTACACGTTGGTCCTGTGAGTGTTGCTGATTCAATTTTTTCACGTGACGAAAGTGAACATAAAAGGAGATGTACGATTTCGATTAGCATCTGTTTTTGTGGGAATTGCAGGACAGCTTGCTGTTGGTCTTATCTGAAACTGGTGTCACACAATAAAATATTAACTACCTGTAAATTTCGTCGGTATACTCTTTCTTCCAGAAGTCTCTCGCAGTACAAGTCGACCGCATCCTTGTGATTGAGGACTACAACCGTCCTTGGTCAGTAGTATATCTTATTCAGGACTTGATGGAATAAAATGGGATCCATGCTCAGGATAGAAAACTGTCTGTTCTTACTTAAGGTCTGCTTTCCAGGAAGTAGTTAGCCCATTAACTGATAGATACCACAAACCTAAAGCTGTATCTGGAGCTGTGGAAGTAGAGTAGTGTGTGACAAAAACATTTGCAATGGAGGAGGACATCAACTTGTCTTCTGTCATTTTAGACGGCGTCCTGAACCAAAATTGCTCATTGTCTGTTCAAGCTACAGCCGAGGGCGCCCTGGTGAAGCATTCGTGCTCCTGGTTCAAACCATATACCGGCCATTAGAATGCCGCTTCTAGCTTAATCACGGCCAAGTTATTGTGGTCCAACGAGGCACACGATACTCAGCACTCCAAATATGTAGATAAAAGATAAAATTAGGATATTGGTCAGAGATGCACCAACTATCTCGGCAGAACCACAGTGAACCGGGAGTGTATGATAGTGGCCATTATGGCAGATCAAGAATATAAATATGCAAAAACTCTGAGAACACACCGAGTGCAACTTGGGGCCCTAAAACAAACAGTTGAAAGGAGTAAGTAGATGAGAACAGGGAGAAAATGCAGAACAACAAGCGAAATAACTGAAGAAAAGAAAAATGCCGGTTTCACACTGCACGCCTTCATTTTTCCTTAAGCTATTCGTTTCCCTTTCGAAAATTGAGTTGCACTAGGTAAAGACAGTCACAATAATTAACATAACACCCGCTATTGGCTGAGTTTGCAATATAATTCAAGGTCTCCAGCCTGCCATATAACGTTATGAAGTCCAGCTAGCGGAACCAACAGAACAAATTCAACATCCGTTTCTTCGTATCCCCACACCGAGTCAAGGGTTGCCCATTGCGCCATACCCAAGGAACGTAAACCAAGCGTGATGGGTTAAACAGGTGTACGGCGAGTCTCAGCCACCGATGAAACAAAGAGAGGCTGACTAGTCCCGACGTGTATCGTCCTCATCATCAGAAGACACCAGAAATGGGCGATGAGCTGCAGGCAGCGGTCATCGAAAGCAGCCTATGAACAACGCCGACGTCCCGCCTTTTAACGGGAGACGGATGTCACGCCGCTGTCAGAAACGCTCCAGGGTGGCGTATCCGTAGAGGGGTTTCCTCCTAAACACCGCCTGCGGTCATGATGCATTTCCTAAGGTGAGCAAAACTTGCCTAAACTAAAACTGTCATCATTAAGAGTGAGCGCAGGCACACGCTTCTTCTGGTATCATAGGCAGCTTGCACTCAAAGAGCGCAAGCATAACACCGTGACATTCATTGTATAGTGGTTTCGGACTGTCTCTGCGTCGTCACCAGAGAAAGCGATATCTTTGGGATAGTGCAAGTTACCATTTTGTTTCTCGATAGAAACTCCACATAATCGTTGGCGATATCATTCAGTTTTGTGGAAGGATGACGTCAGCCAATGTGGCTGCTTCTTACTGTTCAAACTACTCAGAAGTCATTGATTAGTCATACTGTGTAGAAGTGTTTTATCTGTCAAGCTTCTAAAAGTTGTCAAGCGTTAAAGCTCAGTAACGCAAATTGGGTCGCGATCGTCAGCTGCTTCTGACTCGCCGGGTACTACCTTACTTGTGTAAGTACAGACACCAACCAGCGCTGGAGGGAATGAAAACCATTAGACAATGCGTTTGCATCATACTAGCCACAACGAATCACGTGTGTTATCAAACATGACGTGGTAGCAACACAATTACTGTAACACGTGTGTTTACGATACCTTCCACGGGCATTAGCCGTCCCACCACAATCAATATGTAGACTCGATGATACTCTACGAGCCGAACATTATGGACTGGCTGATGTGCGGTCGCACTTAGTACATTTCAGCTAACGCCAAGCATCAGACTGTGAGCGACTGTCAGCTCTACGTCATGCACTGGTCACTTATAAGCTTCAAACATTGTACGTGTCAATGCATTACGTAACGCCCTTCACGCCTTCTCAAGCCTGGTGTTAGGTAAACTTTAAACTTAACGGTAGCCAGTGACAAATATCTCGCTTGAGTGCCGCGGCACATACGATAGGGAGTCGATCATAAAAAGTGAAAAAGTCGCAGAGGTAGAGGCAATTAAGGAGGATGGGAAAGTAAGTTGTGGAAGAGCGGTTCGTAAGACTATGTTCGTCATATTCAACAGCGTTTCTGATCGGGGGTACTCGTCCTTCGGACACCAACCAGGAGAGTCGAAAAGTCTCAGTGAGACAAGCTTTAAAATCAACAGTCCGAACTCAGGTCGCCTGCTGGCCGCCACTCTGTCACTTTCAATACATGCAAAGAAACGGCGCGCCGAACAATGGTTTGGCGCATATGAGTCTTAGTCGAACAATCCAAAACTGTGGAAGGAGAGTGCTACGCTCAACAGCCCCAAAAACGCGCCAGCTAACTCCACCATTTCTAGGGATGTATTCCTAACGCGTCGCTGATGCTCAAGCTATACCGGTCGCTGAGCACAGACATTGTGAGAATTCTCTAACCAATAGGGATATTGGCGATCCGGAGCATGTGTTAGCGCACGCCAGTGGGATATGGTAAAATCGTGGGTGTTTATGCCTCTAAGATCATGCATAGCTCTTACTCTGGAAAAAGTCCGCACAGTTGTTAATCTTGTGGTAATTGAATGTCGATCGATACGCCATAGGCATTGTGGTACTTCGCATTTAGTTCCTTCACCTTTTTCTTTGAGAACTGACCGTCTTAAAACATTGAAAAAGCCATCGATATGCTAATTTCACTGTGAAGGTCCTATGGAGATTTATCAAGTTGACCCACCCTTGATTTTTACGGTACCTCAGTGGTACTAATTTCCGGCTAGTTATGGTAGTATTGCAAGTTAAGATCCGACCGTTCCTGTTAGGGTTCGAGCAGTTTGAAAGTAGCAAGCCCACATGTAACTTTGTATACCACACGGCAGTGTAACAGATGAGTCATTTTCATTTTCGCAAGCGCTGCTAGTGCACTTCAAATTCCGACAGATCCGAGTTTGGTAATCCGCAAAGCTTAGGAGAATTAGGTAAAAGCCTCGACCAGTATCTCACTACTTTGCTTGGAGTGTTTTGGCATAACATTATCTGAGCCAGAACCTTCAGAACAAGTGAAAGAAAAGTGCGTTCGCCGACCTCACGTCTCGAACACGACTGTAAATGTCACGGTAACTTAGTAAAGACCGGCACAACTTGTCGAGGTTTTCAGCTCCGCAACCTGACCTTGACTTATCAGGGAAGAGCTTGTCATCTGCTTCACTGATAATTCTCACGACACCTGAATGATTCAGGATCAAAGGCACAAATACACTAGAGGAGTCTGTGAATACTCCTCGACAGAAACGTGGCTCCCGCCAAAACGGCATCTTTCTATCACCCTGGTTCCTCCGTCGTCGACTATACTCACCAGACACTTATCTGACAACCTCGTGACTTCAGAGGTACCAGGGATTGTTACACCTGGAATTTACTGTGCTGGATGCTATCATGACTACTATATCTTAAGCACTGAACTGTGCCCACAGGCACTGTGGTTTGCGCCGCCTTCGATCTTAACAGTAATACACGAATAACAACATTTAGAAATGCATGGGGAAAAATACAAACATCAGAAAAATGAAACGCGAACAGCATCTATTGTTTGAATTGCGAACCTAGCGGCAGCTAACGCTCGAAAATCTCCGAATGTTAATCCTGCATTTGGTGTACATGTTTCCCATGAACAATACGAATTTCTCAAGAACTTATTGTTACGAGAAAAGGTCGTATTCTAGAGGGAAACCAGCCGGGTTATTTAGTAACGTTGGAGTGATTTTTTTGTTGGGGTTACCTTCCAACAGGCAATCTGGAAAAACAGGTATTAGTCTGTGATTCACGTTTGCATCCGCCAGCGAAGAGGTATTTTGTGCATTAGTTCTCAGGACGTGCCAATACGTGCTGATGAATACCGGGCACCGAAACACAGCACAAGTAACGTATTTATGACCAAAAATTTACGACAGAACAAGGTTGTACTGCCGATTTCCACCCGAAGTTGTTCGCGAATAAAAACCGCATGTACAGTTTCACGGTCTTTTACAAATGACATGACAAACGAATCGAACGAAAGAGCTTCCAGCAGGTCCATTTATATGAATAAAAAAGACATCACATCCTACATGTTGAAAGTGGTATATTATGGCACCTTGCGTCATCGTGTTTCCGTGCTGACTCAGGATTGTACGTTTCGATTGTAGGGACCTGAAAGTGTGTACCGTTATCAGGATGTGTTGTCAGATGGTGTATAGCTCGACGGTGAACGTGGTTTAATTGAAGTAGTTCGCAGGGTAATAACGATTAGGATTTCATATGCAGTTCTCGATCGCGTAAGGGCGCATCATAATAGATCCGCGATGTTCAGTTTTTTATCGTCACCGCCCTGGGCCTCAATTCATTGTATAATGGTCCATTCACATACTAATCCGAGTGCTCCCCACAGAGTAAACAATGGAGAAACTAGCTGCCAATCCTCCATAGGATTAACTAGCTGACATTATCGTGCAGCCGAGGCCATTGACTTGCAGTCTCTTCATGGTAATATGAGACACTTCCGAAGTATGAACCAACAACCGGACGTGTGGTTCCTCTTGCATCTGTTTCCTGAACCCATGGCTGGGGGATATCCACATAATCATGTTCGTATACAACTGCCTGAAATCGGTATTAAATGCATAAACCGAAAATTACGTAGATGAACTGGAAATGTGGATATAATGATCAAATGCAGTGATGTTTCCTAATGCATTCCTTTAGCAAATTCATTCGCGACCTGTTGTGCATACGAAAAAAACTAAGAAAATTTGGGGTTTGTTTTTTTGGTGCGAATCCCAGTTTTTTTGTGGTTTTTAATAAGGGGACACAAATAAGGTTTGGCCCACAATACCCTGGGGGAAATAATTATTTGTGTTTTCCACCCACGAAAATACCTTGGAGGGGGTTTTTGGCGCGCAAAAAGAAATAGTTGAAAAATATAGAGGTTAAAACCCCGTTGGGAGGATATTGTTCTCAATAGCGGGGGCATTGCACAACTTCGAATAAGGTATCCAGAATGGGGTTGAGCTGTAGGCCATGTAATAATCGCTCTTTGAGATACGAACAAAGCGCGAATGGTAATTTGAAAACCACGACAAAATGAGCAAACAAATCGGTGGAAATGTTAAAAGTAAGTACATATCTATTTATATTTTGTAATGATGCTAGCCAACACTCCATGATTGGTTTCGTCCTTGTTTGGTCTCAGCAAGTGGGGATAATCTGAATGACAGATCGGACAGGCAACCTTTCGCATCGCGAGCCCAAGTTCGCACTCGTTCAGCTGTCAGTCCGGTGAGCATGGTTTGCGAAGGAGAAGTTAAATCCATAGTAACGAGATGCACATTAATTATATATGGATCTTCCCATCAAATAGTCATCACGCTTCTTCTGGTATCATAGGGCAGCTTGCACTCAAAGAGCGCAAGACATAACACCGTGGTACATTCATTGTATAGTGGTTTCGGACTGTCTCTGCGTCGTCACCAGAGAAAGCGATATCTTTGGGATAGTGCAAGTCTACCATTTTGTTTCTCGATAGAAACTCCACATCATCGTTGGCGATACCATTCGGAGTTTTGTGTGGAAGGATGACGTCAGCCAATATGGCTGCTTCTTAGACTGTTCACTATTCAAAAATCACTGACAAGGTATAAGGTCATGTAGCGTTCTATAATGTTTTGTGCATAGGGGCTTAAAAGAGTGAATTTTTCAAACGTCTAAAGAGCCACCACTTCGGGGAGTAGTGATAGGCGATCCAAATCGAACGTTAACATTTCATTCGTACTTTTATCAACGAAACGACAATCTACCTTAATTAGTCAGCTCTAACGTCTTGTATCTGGACCATGGAAAACCTATGGAGTTCCAATTTTGTTGTTACCAACGCATTAAAAAGACTGTGGTTCGAGCTGCTTTTCTATACAGACATCTAGTTGCTTCGTATTTATTCGAAAAAAGTGACAGGTGAAACATTATGTCTACCACTTTTAGGTGGTTCACACCACCAGATCTTTGACATGCATTATCTTCTTTGCCTAATGACTGCTTTTCACAGAGTGGAGTGGTCTGAGATTGTAGCATAATGGTGCGTATTCACATTACGTAAATGGGCAAGCCTAAATAGCATTTCACTCGGAAGACGGAAAGACCGAGGTGGACAGCAGAAACGCCTTCCGAGTTCCTCATATCTTCTATCAAAATTCTCCTGGACATACATCAAAACCACCGTTTACAGAGCCCAACCAAGTAGTTTGCAACAACTGAAACAGCATTCGGCCCAAGGTTGTAGAAATCCAGGAATGCTTTTCAGCGAACCTTCGCGCCTCCGGCTTGGGACGGGCGCCTCATTATAGCCAACACTTTGGGTCACGTCAGTAAAAACAAATCCTTCGCATAGTGTACACTTGCTTGTGGATCGGTTGTTATCAACACTAAGAATGGGACACCCCCCAGGACTAACTGATGATCTCGGTTGTGAATAATTTTGTTCTTGCCCGTCACTGGAGACAAACGAATGCCTCTTTCTTGAATCCATCTGTTCACCATTTGTTGTCCATATGGTATATTGTATGAATATTAGCTCTAACTGGCTATGCAAAAAGTGTCTATAGGTATTCCAATCATTTTCAACAGAATAAAACAGTTCTGATTCTTACTGTTTGTTGAAAATCAGGAAACACCATTTTCAGTTTGCGATGCTCCATGATTTCTCGGACTTCCGAGATGATGTCACGAGTCCGATCAGCCAACTGGCCGTCAAAATCAGACGTTTACCTAGAGAGCCAAGGCAAAGCAAGTGAACTGATGGAACTCACAGCGATAGCAAGTATTCTGCTACGGTTTTTAGGAATCGAAACCTATCTCTGAGGCTCTGTCGAGCCAGTCTGTTGCAGTACCATCTGACCAAGCTCAAGGTCGTTATGACGGTCGAAACGAGTGGTCCGAACAGTTCGACCAACAATTGTGCTAATGCATTATCATCATTCACATCAGCATATCCGTGGTTGGCATTGAAGCCTACCTACATTAACATTCCGGTATATGACGTGATGTTTGTGCGACAAGAATTGTCCAACGCATTTTTCAAGTCTGATGAGGTAGTACATCGTTCCTCCAGTAATAAAAGGTAATTCGAATGTCCAATAAACTATAAACGATGTGGTAAACCGTGATCCGGATCACACAAATACATTCTGAAACAGTAGTTTTTTAACCGATCAGGAGTTCCACTATTTGTATAATCTAAGCACAGAGTACCCGCAGGCAGTACACTCCATGGACTCACCTTATAGGTTTTCAGAGACGTCGAAGTTTTTCGATTACCTTCAGGATAGCTTCCAGTTTATATGCTTACATGGTCAAGCGTCCTCTTTATTAGTCAAGAATTCGGCTGCTCTGCAGAGTGAAATCCGTTTAACTTTTTTTAAATGTGAGTCTATGCCCATCTCTGAGGGTTCGTTTCCAGAAAGGTATGCAAACGACGTCACCTTTGACAGTCAAAATTCTGACGTATTCCATTGCTTTACCGATGTGGATAATTGATCTATCAAACGCGTTTCATCATCCAACACGTTTAAACATAATGATGTCTTCCCCTTCTGAAAGGAATACACTGCCGGCAGCTTTTTGATTGTCCCGGAGTACGAATTCAGAAAAGTTCCTTCCTAAGTCCCAGTGCATTAAATATTTAGATGTTAAGCTGTGTCAAAATTTGACGTGCTCTCTTCATGCTAACGAAGATTTCGTCAAAATTAGAAGATTCGTTTTGTTTTTACGTCTGAAGTCGTTTTCAGCACCGTATTATCTTTCCTCCGTTTTGTGAATGCACGTGTACTTAACGTTTGGCTACACTCCGATAGTTTGTTCTGGACTTTCTACAAATGAGACAGTCCGACGACAGCAGTAATCTTCGTTCAGTTATCATCGAATTTATTGTGTCGACATTTTGAAACATGTCGCTTGCCTCCGGAAGTCTGATCATCCTCTTTATTGCAATTTCCCATTTCCACTTCCTCAACTAGATCCCGTTTCGAATCTACATACGCTCTTATCCGTGCCCACTGTTCTCATGTTATCCACTGTCTAACATGACTTTTTATAAGTCCTGTCATTTTTATAAAAGAAGTAGCTGCAAAATTGGACCAATGACGTTTTTTAAACGTCTTTGTAGACGTATTTGTACAAATGCCGAATATTCACCTCCAAAGGTGTATCAGGTAATTTCATCTGACTCCAACTTTGAGTTGAAACGACACAACGTTCTAACGCAGGAGATGCCTTAAATTACAGAACACTGCCCAGACATTATAAATGCGGCCTCCACGATACCGTCATTTGACAACAATGTCGACGACTGCATTGTATGATCTAATGTCAACGTCACTGTCAAAATAAAACCTAGCATCTGGGGACTGTGAGGTGTATCTCACATAACTGGACAGAATGGGAGGTCTCAACTACCGAAATCTGCGTCTCGGGGAGATTGACAGAAAACGAGACATTGCTCAGGTCGGCCGATATTTTATCGGTATGAACATCAATGCCTGAGGTTCCCAGACTGCAAACAGCTTTCCGTTACTTAGCCCATAACAAAACTGAACAAGAATATGGAAAGTGGACAATCCATGGAGGACACCGTCTTTGGTGTGGGATGCATCATAGTTCCCCGCAGACCCTAATATGAGTCGATGTACTGTACTGGACCGTGAACAATGAATGTATATTCCTGCTTAACAATTTACTTTTTCATCATCATAGACAGCAATACATCAGTGGTTCACACTGATGCAAGTTACTTTTAGCATAAGTCGGCAGCACAATGTTTGAATGCGTACACTAAGACTTATCTCTCTGCGGTGTTCGCTAATCTAAGACACCTATGGCGACAGAGAGGTATTTCCCTAAAGCTTAAGGGTCGTGTATATCAAACAACAGTGAGGGCTGTATTACTTTACGGCAGCGAAACCTGGCCACTCAGGGTAGAGGACGTGAACCGTCTTCAGGTATTTGACCACCGAGCACTGTTTGCGGACGCTGCGGCTGACTGGCGCAAGGTGCGAGGTGGACAGATGATGACCTGGCGTAGACAAATGAAATCGTTCACGAAGGTTGGTCACTGTAGGTCGGGTTCGTCTCCCGGGCTGGGGCCCTCGCGACTCACAGAGTCGGTGGCTTGAGACGTTAGGTGAGATGGCGGCTAATCGAGCTCAGTGGCGTGAATGTTGTCGTTGTTTGGCCGAGTTGTCTGTGAAGTGAGTGCACTTAATGATGCGGGGCAGTGAAAGCCGTAAGGAAGCTGTCTTGCTGATGACGCCTTACTTTCACTCACAGCTCGGTTGTTTGTTTGCAAGGTGTAGGCGCCTTGATGTTGTATGTTTGAATATAGACGTAGCTATTTTTAGTAGTTAGGTCCACTTCCCCTCCCCTCCTCTGTTTTCTTCTTTCTTCCTATATAAGTTTTTTCTTTCTTTGTTCTTCGTGGTTGTGTGGCAGTCAAGCATCAGTGTGAACCACTGATGTATTGCTGTCTATGATGATGATGATGAAGCCATGATGATGCTGAATCAGCTTCGTTGGCTGGGTCACGTCCGTCGGATGGGCGATGACCGTATTCCGAAGCAGCTTCTGTATGGACAACTGAGATCAGGTAAGCGAAATCCTGGTGGTCAAAAGCGGAGATACCAGGATGCTGTGCAGGTAAGTCTTTCACGTTGTAAAATTGATTTCAGATGTTGGGAAGACTTAGCGTTGAACCGGACGGTCTGGAGGAATACGATTCGGACGAACGTCCGCGAGTTCAACGAGCAGTTATTACGCGGCCGAGAACGAAGCGCGCGGTACGCAAGAGAATTGTCAGTGCCATAGGTCGTGGTGACGACTATATGACGTTGCGATGTGTGCGGCCGTGAATGTGCTGGCTGCCTTGGATTAGTAGGTTACCAGCGCACTCATAATGCATCCTCAGGTAGGTCATATCAGTATATCGATCGTATCTGTATTAACGACCAAGGCTATGGTAGTTTGGCAATTAATTCGCTCCGCTTTTCAGAAACTTGTGTCTGCGGTCTTCTACCCATTCTTATCTTCAGCTTTGTTGGTGTATTGTATGATGAATGGTTTGCCTGTTCTTTTCGTAGTCCAATCTGAATTTTTTCATTCTTATCCTCTCTAGAATGCACTAGCATTCACTCGTATACTGAAATG
>LOND01006616.1:8910-26825 GCA_014220965.1 Paragonimus kellicotti
GATGTTTGAAAAGATTATAATGATGTGGACAGAGAGCACCAATTTTGATTTAACTTCAACTTGTTCAGTTTGAATGTAAAGGGTATCGACCTTTTGGTTTACTGATAAGTTAGTTATAATCAAACGGATAACCATACCTCATTTGTCTTTTCCGTAATAATGCAATTATCCGTCCGTGCAGTTACACGCGAATATACTCAGGGCATGCAAGTTCATTTAACAAATGCACAACCATGATTAACATTGACCAGTGCAGGTATGAGGAACCATGTGCTACCGTTATCAACGCACTTCCAACCAACGGATAGCAAAGTCATCATCAATATCCTACAAATAACGAGTTCGCCCAATCTATTACATCTGTATCATTACAGGCAACTCACATATAACACCAGATTCATGGCACCCCACACATGTCCTATTCTAAATACTTTGGTATTTCCATGAACAGTAGTTATACAATCTTCGTGCGCAATAATGTCATTTGCAGCCTATTCGTTTTCGACAGGTCTTAAAATGTTTGTTTTCAAATTCTAACCAAAAGTCTGGAGAACCGCACACAATCTTGTCCAAAACTGACTGTGGAGACCACTAGAAGTTTGGCTTCTAAGAAAATGCGCAGGGTTTCAGCTTCGTATTGTAATATCAGCTATTAACAATGACTTGTTATTTACTTATAAAACATTTATGATAGGCTCATATAAATTTGAAATATGAATTAATCAATACGTTTTATTTGCACTTTGTAAAGCGCTACCTTCATCAACAATATTTTTTCAGAAGCCCAATAAACTGTATGCTTCAAGTTGTGTAGACAGTTGTACTTCGGCGCATCACCCTTCAGTACAGATGGAAAATTTCAATAACCTAGGTATATGAAATAACCGCATACAACCACAAGTGTCGTTCGTTTGCCATATGCGATTCTGGTAGGCACAAAGTCAATAAACTGTAGTGAAACAGTTATATTTTGCTATGTAAATGAGGACGGTGAGCCGTTCCCAAGAGTGATATGTTTTGTCGTGTACTAAAGCAGATCCGATAACGACTTGTTTAGATGCATATCGTTGTTCATGATTGTGGATAGACTGCTCAACAGTTACTATGACCTAATGACTTTTGCATAAACTTTTGTTCCTCCGGTCGTCATACATACTACGGATTGCTTGAAAGCTTGTCATCTAACGTTACTCTCGCAAAGTCATTTTATGGACAGAGTTAATTTGAGTGCCAACAGCAGAGCACCCCATCTATTGCTGATATGTAGCTTGAGAGTTGTTTGATGCAAACTGAGCTTCATTCGGGTTCGACAGCAGTCTTTGGATTCAAACATTTTCTGTCCAGTCGCCTCTGACAGAAGCATACAGAGCTCGAAGTTTGCCGCTGTAACACCTCATTGCTTATGCATATCCTAGCCAAAACCAAGGACCGAGCACCTGTCCACATTTTCGTGGAACATTCACTGCTTTGGTGACACCATATTAGTCATGAGATTGTGGCTCAGCGGTTGTTTGGGGCTATTGCATAACGTCTAACGTGAAATCAGTGACTTATTAATCAACAGGGTTGTATCATATGGATGTGAACATGATTCCACCTCTGGGTGATGACACGTGTGTGCATTGCTGATGATCTTCGACGAGTGCAAGGTTCTGATCTAATGTTTTCTGGAACAAGACGTACTTGAAGTCTAGCTGCACGTGAGGATTGAAATAAACTGTGAATAGTTTTCGATTTTCTAAAGAGGCAGTTTAATAGGTTTTGCTAGTTTCATGTTTCCTGTGTTTTTATACCAGATTAGGGAATGATGACAATTTTCCAGCCTTCCTTTTCTAAGCACTAGAAATGCACAGGACCTCCCTATTGATTTTGCTGGATAAAGCATGAGAATGCAATTTCCGATGACAGCAGTTGAGATTCAACAGTACCATGCAGCGGTTGGTCCAATTACTATCGAAATTGACGCAAGTCAACGGATGACATCAATGAAGGGATATTATCAATTAGAAGACAGTTTTACAAATATTCTACATGCAGTCATTCTGAAATTTAACATCACCGATTTCTAGATACATGGGATTGATCCAACATATTTCCCCACTGAAAACCTCCACATAACACCTTCTACAATTTAAAACTTTGTTCAGCTGTGACCTGTAGTTTTCCCATTTGTTTCAAAATTACCCGTTATCGTTGCTTTTCTCCAGCGGATTGAGGTTAAAACGGGAAAACCATGCGTATGTTATCCACTATCAAAAATATTTAACCTTCTACTGAAATTAACGTTGTGCATTTAACCACGATTGACTAACCTGTAAGCGGATCCCATACATTGTCATATTGTTATCATTTTTGGTGATAAAATGTTTACGATATAAATGCCAACTTGGAGCACTTCAGAAGTATTGAGGTTTTCACTGAAACAGTTCAACTCAGTACTGAGTTTCGTTACCTGACTCAGCTAGTTATGAACAGTAACTATTTCATTACCTGAGATTTTAACTACGATTGCTCTTTAGCTTCTTCTTCTTGGGTCTTTATGGTTTGTGAAGAATTTTCCAGAAGCAGATGAGATGAGAGTTTAGACCTTGAACCTTTCTTTTACTTACGAGACTGTATCGACAATCTTCAAGAATGTGCCTTAGACATCGGAAGACGAACATTACATTACTCTCACAGTAGGGTGAAAGTTGGTTGGTTATATTTTCGATATATCTATCGCTTACTTTCATGTGTTTTTTTCAAGACACTTTCTCCGACGTTTCGACTGACTGCACGACTTATCCTCCCACCTCGCACATTAAGTAATTTATATCCAAGGATTTTTTAAAAGAAAGATCTGTCTGTTAACTGTTCACCCTTCCGTAGGATGGTCCACATTGCCTGCACCAGTCCGATGACAGAGTGAAATAAAAGTCGTCAGCATCTGACCCACTGATCACTTGTGACAATAGATCAACGGTTGCCAGTCTCATCCGTCTGGCACAGTCTTCTTAACATCTGTTTTACGCAACTATCGTCTCGAAGATCTGTATGGATTCGAATGTCCTCGTCCGAGGGTGATAGGTCGTTCTTCAGTTAACTGAAACATTATGATAAACCCATCGTCATATCACCGCTGCACTTGTCTACAAGGTTCCCTAATTATGAAAAACACAGTTTCAGCGAACAGACTGTTTTCGATAAATTCTCCTCTTTGGCTGGTACAATTATATAAAATTAAGTGGCGTGTTAGAATGTTATTGATCAAGATTAATGAAGGGGCAATGTAATTGGATAAAAGATTAACACTACTTCGCTGTGGTTAGGAACACAAACGAAGTTGATCCTAGTTAGTCAGTGTTAATCAGGCTGGGACAGTGGGACGGGGACAAATTGTTTCACGGGTTGGGCGGCCGTGTTCGGCCAAGGAAGCCTCAGAGTTTGAACGAATTGTTTATGCACACACAGATCCGGGTGACGTAGTCGGATTGCGACCGCCTCGGCTATCGACAGGATGTGGCATTTGACCTTTCGCGACAAGGTGGCCGGGACGCGATAGACGGTACGAAATGCTGTCTTCGTGTCTGTGTGTTGATTACAGTCGATCAAATGGGCCAGAATGGATGAACTGAATGCGTTTTGTTGTCCCAGAGTGAAGCCAGGCGGGGCAGTGTTCACGGATTCTTTCGGATAAACGCCTAGTAGTGCGACCTATGTATGCTGAACCACAGGAACAGTCAAATGAATAGATCAAAAAAGAGGCAACATTATTAGGCACGTTATCCTTCCCTAATTAACTCGTTTAATTTCTTACTTAAGCACTTAGAATAATTGCCTCTCTAACTTGTCGTATTCAACATGCAACGCTTCCGTACCTTAATAACGTTTTGCTTCACATTTAAAGGGATAGTTGAAATTTAAAACAGTTCGTTCCCTTCAGAAGTTTGAACAAAACCGTTAGAACACGAAAACTGGTAGATGCAAGCATTTCGTATTGACTCATCAGTACCAAATTTAAAAGGAATTATGTTTATCTGATCAACTCCCGACATACCGCCTGACAGGCAACGTCCAACATGGTCAGCATTTGCTACTTTGACAGCAACGTCAGTATCGATGCCAAAAATAAATTACCTTGTTCGTGGTTTTGCATAGCTCACGGCCACGAAAACTGCCACAACAACCACTCAGATGTTGTCACACGCCTTTACGCATTGCACCAAGAGGAATGGCTATTTTTTACTGTGCAGCACACAAAATAATATATCTTGCCTTGACGCCGCCACACGAACTAACCAATACACAGTACTGCGGTGAAGATTTTTTAACCCAATGCTTGTACATCTTCACGCGGCACGTGGAGGACTATTCTCACTGGTGCAACCAGTGATCGGCAACAATACAAAAGCTTTCCATTATATTCTGGTGATTATCATAAGTCCAAATATTTGGTTATCTAGTTTTGTTATTCAGCTATGTTCGATTCGGCGTAAATTATGTGTTAGTTGTTTATTTATTTTCGTTATTGCCATGATTTTCTAAGTTTAAGTGCCAGTAACTCAAGTTTATTATGCCTTCCTCGCCCTGACTTTTGCGAGGGCAAGAGTTGATCAGGTACCCTGACCAAGATCTGGAAACAAATGAAACACGACCTGCAAAAATAAAACAACCACTGAGCACTGAATGAAGTGAGTGCTACTAAGGAACACGACACTTAAATTGTTTACAAATTTCACCACCATACTTCAGTGCTTCTGACCTATGGGACATTATTCTGGTTTTAGGATTATTTACATGCCGTTGTTTACTTAGGGCGCAAAAACTGTTGTACCGGAGAAGTTTACATGATTTTATCTTTTCAGCTTTCAAGAGTGACAAAACATTGTTTTTATCTGCCTCAGGCAACGGTCTTTCCGTTGTGTCCTGTCAAATAGCTTTATTGTTCTCATTCATCTCCATTGTTTTATGTCAATGAACAATGCTTTAATGTTACATACTGAGAGGTTCAGAACTAAAGGAACATCTCAAGAATTGTCTATCAATGCGCGTGATAGTATGTAACATCCGTTTCCACGCACATCATTAATCATATGCATCACAATGTATCTTACAATATTCCGGAGTGTTCTCTAGCAGGATGCATTTACTTCCACTGTAAATTTGATTGTGTGTACATTAAACCCACTAGACATTAGTTTTAAAATATATCTTCGATTTAAAAAGTGGTTTCCAGGATGTAAACTTTGAATGCGCAATCGGAATAACTGAGAATAGTAAGCACTCTCGGAAATATTTGTACCTCTGGAGAGAAACCTTATCATAAGCGAGAACAGTGATGTCAGAGGCAGAAGCTGACTGGCAATCTTAGGATTGTTCTGTTGATTATTCGACGAGAAAATACTAGAAACGTGACCACGAAGCCTGATTCAGCAAAACTGCATACTTACGTAGACGTAATATTGGCTACTGAGGTTATGGAGGTTGTTGACCAATATGTGTACTTGGGAACTTGTATCATCGACAACGAGGGTGTAAGAAATGAAACAGGTGTGTATCTCTGAAACTATTTATATTTGCTAATCTAGGACACCTCTGGCTTCGGACAGGCATCTCCCTGAAGCTCAAGAGTCGCAACAGTGAGGGTTGTATTGTTCACGGTTGCGAAAATCGGTCGCTCAGGGTAGAAGAGGTAAACAGTCTTCTGCGTGCAATCGCCCTAATCAGGTGGTACCGACGACCAAGAAATGAAATGGTTAGAAAGCATGTATTTGTTAGTGACTGCCGAGCGAGCTTTTTGTTCAGTCCTTAAGTTCACACAGAAATGGATGAGTAGCTCAAGTATGAACGATGCCGATATACGCCTGACGCATTGAGCACTCATCGCGGACGTTCTGACCGACTAGTGTAAAGTGCGAGGTGAATAGGTGATGGCCTGGCGCAGGGCAGTGAAGTAGTTCATCGAACAGTAGGCCATTGTAGGTTCGATTCGTCCCCAAGGTTGAGGACCTCACGACTTATAGAGTCGATAGCAGGAGACGTTAGGTGATACGGTGATTAATCGACCTCAGTGATGTGCACGTTGACGTTGTTCGGCCTAGTTGTCCTTGAAGGAAGTGTAAATAATGACGTTGGGTAATAAAGACCGTAGGGATGCTGTCATACTGATGGCACCTTACTTTCAAGTATGGCCCGGTTGTATTTTGTAGGGTTTAGGCATCTTGGTGTTAGATGTAAAGATATAGAATTAGTTATATTTAATAGTTAGGTCCCCCTCCATTTCTTTCGTTCTTCTTGGTTGCGAATTGCGTTCTCACCAACGGTTTTGTAGCAGATAGTCATCAGTACAAATCAACGATGATTGCCATCGAGGATAATGATCAGCTGAAACACTGGGTTCCCTTTAATAACTTCATCAATGCAGAAAGAAGACATGTTGCGATATGTTAACATTTCGTTTACTCTCATCAGTCGCAAACGTAAAACATGCGAGTTATATATGACACAAATAGAGATAGACAGGGTATGGACACGCATACAGTCACACCACGTATTATGTCATCACCACTACGGCGTTGATTCCCTTTTTACGAACGTTCCTCTTCGAGAGACAGTTGAGTTTTATGTGATTTTATTTCCAGCCAAAACTATGATATAGGTATTCCACTTGAATATCTTAAGGATCTCATTTTACTGTGTACAGAAAATGTCAGGTTCAATTTTGAAGGGCTTTCTTATAAACAAGTAGACGGAGTGGCTATGGGTAGTCCGTTAGGCCCAACATTAGCCGACATCTTCTTGGGAATGATTGAACGGCAAGTCTCAGATAATATTGCCGAAACCTTATTGTACAAACGATATGTTGATGATATTTTGATTTTTACGGATACTGACCATTTTGATTTATTTTTTAATCTTCTTAACTCTATTCATCCGAACTTATCCTTGTCTTACGAAAGGAATCAAACGGCAGTTTAGCTTTCTTAGATGTACTCATCACTAGGCGTGAGGACAGGACATTACAGTAATTGATCCAGAAATGTAAAGCAGCATTTTCCCGAAACAAATTTTAGTAGAGCAGTCAAAAACGTAAATGCGCACGATTTATGGCCTGGCAAATTTCTCTGCATATTATCAAGTGCGTACTACAGAACAGGAGATTATAAAGCGGAAAACAGGGGTCAAATGTGAAACTAGACATATAAGGGAAACACACGGTGGATCTGTTCGCTAATCAGTCACTAACATCATTACCATGGGAGTGATAAACTAACAAAAGAGTCTTTCTGCACACAGAGGTGGACACCAACGTCTCAGAGCAACTGCCTCAGCATATCGTAACAATCGGGGCTTATCAGTTGCATAAACAACTGTGAATGCCTGCGTGGGGTCCACCTGGTGATGGCTCTCCAGGAGGTGACGAGCGATCGCCGATGCCGGTGGTTTGTGTGGCGGTTGCTGGGTGCACACATGGGTATCGGTATGCATCTGCGTCACATGTTTCCTCACCCATGCTGGGATGTGCCGAGATCCGAAACTTCAGCTGCCGTTCCGTCATGCCAATGTAGTCGACCTGGCAACTACATGAAAATCGGTAAATGATATGGGATCTGGCGAACGGAGGTATCTGAGGTTTAAGAGGTGGAACAGGAATTCGTTTTGTGGTGTAGGTTAACACGAGCTCTGCGGCGTTGTACGTCCGTAATACAGCGGCTTTCAATCGGCGTTGTAGCAACGTACTGACATCATCCCCTTTGAACGGTAGTTGTAGAAAGGCCTTCATCTTTGGTACCCCCATCAACGTTTGCTCTTGCGGCACTTCTTTAGCAAACTTGGAGATAAGTGATTGCGGGTACCCATTGTCCAAGAGAACCTGATTAATTAGCTGCAGTTCACTCAGGATTGTGTCCTGAGTGCAAATCTTTCTGGCTCTATTGAATAACGTTTTGATGAGGCCTGTTTTATAATGCCTTGGCACGAAGCTGTTAAAGTGTAAGTATTGGCCATTCCAAGTGCATTTGCGATAAACTGAACCATCAGTCCTTCGAGTAAGGCGGATATCCAAGAACGGAAGGGAATCGTTACATTCATGTTCAGAGTTTAATGTAATGTTAGCGTGCAGTCCGTTGAATGCTGTCAGAACTTCTTCAGCATGTTCTCTACTATCAGTCACAACTAACATATCATCCACGTATCGGAGAAATAAATCTGTTTTAGAGATGGTGCCTCGAGCCTGATTTTCCAGATGGGCCATAAAAATATCAGCCAAGATAGGTCCTAAGGGACTTCCCATGGCTACGCCATCAATTTGTCTATAGCCTATGTGTTGGAAGTAGAATTTTACATTCGATGTACATAAAAGAAGGAGGCGTTCGAGTTCAGTCGTTGGAATGGGTAATTCCAGTTGATTCGCATTGACATAATCACATATGATGCGAATAGTTTCATGTAGGGGTACGTTTGTGAATAACGAATTGACATCCATGCTAGTCATGTATTTCTCATGAAGATTGACCTTGTCGAGAATTTCAGCAAGCTGGAAGCTGTCTTTCAGCGAATGTTTGCACATTGACTGTTTCACTGGTTCTAATATCCTAACCAGCCACTTTGCTAGCTTATGTTGGGGTGAGTTAGACATCGACAAAACTGGTCGCAGTGGCACATTGTCCTTGTGAAGCTTGGGCAATCCATAAAGCTGAGAGCGTACGAGAGCCTTCGCTGTTGTTGAGTTGATTAAGTTCATTTGTTGCAAAAGTTTTAATTCTTTTGATATTCTTTGTTCGAACTCGATGGGAGTATCAGGAGTATCATCAGCAACGAACTTGGAACGATCATTCAAAATAGGCAACATTTTTTCTATATAACTCGATTTGTCAAGTAATACTGCTCCTGACCCCTTATCCGGATGCAAAATCACCAACGCGTCGTTCCTTCTAAGCTCCTCCAAAGCACCAATGTGTTTTGGTGTGAGCCCACATTTTTGTCTGGAACTAGTTGTGCGATACTGATGTTCAAGATCAACTAATTTTGCTTTAAACCACTGCGCATTGTCATTGGAGATTGGGGTCAGTTTTAAGAGTTGATCGAAAAGTAGTTCGAATTGAGCCTGTGTTTCAATGCTGTTGCATTTTTTCCGTGGAATGCAAAATTTCAATCCACACGACAGTGCTTCTAGCTGTAGTGTACTCAGCCGCACTGAAGACAGGTTAGTTACATATCTACTGGGATTTTCTGGCAGAGTAGCTTCACAACAATTATGCACAAGAGACTTTTCCAATGAATCTAACATGGACTTCTTAGATTGTTCAACCTTTTCATGACAAAAGTTCACAAACTTCAAATGACATACCAGACTGAGTTGATCCACCAAGGGCCGTTTATTCATGTAGGTACGACGATATTGTTGTAGCTTTTCGATACAGTTCTCAAGATGACATTTTGCCAAACGTCTAAGGTTTCGAGGATTTGACCGCAAGTTCTGAACACGAAGTCTCTTGCAATAGTCCACCGGGTAATGATTCAGGTTCAAACAATTAGACAAGAATTCCACACGCACAGATTCCCTAGCGATCTTACATTTCAGTTTCACAAGATCGTCCAACCGTTTTATAGTTCCACTCGGGAGGCGTCGTTTCAGGGTGCACACCTGGGTATCGGTATGCATCTGCGTCACATGTTTCCTCACCCATGCTGGGATGTGCTCCGAGATCCGAAACTTCAGCTGCCGTTCCGTCATGCCAATGTAGTCGACCTGGCAACTACATGAAAATCGGTAAATGATATGGGATCTGGCGAACGGAGGTATCTGAGGTTTAAGAGATGGAACAGGAATTCGTTTTGTTGTGTAGGTTAACACGAGCTCTGCGGCGTTGTACGTCCGTAATACAGCGGCTTTCAATCGGCGTTGTAGCAACGTACTGACATCATCCCCTTTGAACGGTAGTTGTAGAAAGGCCTTCATCTTTGGTACCCCCATCAACGTTTGCTCTTGCGGCACTTCTTTAGCAAACTTGGTGATAAGTGATTGCGGGTACCCATTGTCCAAGAGAACCTGATTAATTAGCTGCAGTTCACTCAGGATTGTGTCCTGAGTGCAAATCTTTCTGGCTCTATTGAATAACGTTTTGATGAGGCCTGTTTTATAATGCCTTGGCACGAAGCTGTTAAAGTGTAAGTATTGGCCATTCCAAGTGCATTTGCGATAGACTGAACGTTGCACTGAACCATCAGTCCTTCGAGTAAGGCGGATATCCAAGAACGGAAGGGAATCGTTACATTCATGTTCAGAATTTAGTTTAATGTTAGCGTGCAGTCCGTTGAATGCTGTCAGAACTTCTTCAGCATGTTCTCTACTATTAGTCACAACTAACATATCATCCACGTATCGGAGAAATAAATCTGTTTTAGAGATGGTGCCTCGAGCCTGATTTTCCAGATGGGCCATAAAAATATCAGCCAAGATAGGTCCTAAGGGACTTCCCATGGCTACGCCATCAATTTGTCTATAGCCTATGTGTTGGAAAGTAGAATTTTACATTCGATGTACATAAAAGAAGGAGGCGTTCGAGTTCAGTCGTTGGAATGGGTAATTCCAGTTGATTCGCATTGACATAATCACATATGATGCGAATAGTTTCATGTAGGGGTACGTTTGTGAATAACGAATTGACATCCATGCTAGTCATGTATTTCTCATGAAGATTGACCTTGTCGAGAATTTCAGCAAGCTGGAAGCTGTCTTTCAGCGAATGTTTGCACATTGACTGTTTCACTGGTGTTCTAATGATGGAGGGTCCTAGGAGCAGGTTGATCTGTTGCTCGTCTTTACTTTGGCGTAGCCTGTATTGCTGGTGTGGTGTTAGTGAGCATCTGGAGCAAAATCGAGGTGGGTGGGTGTTTGTGGTGCGGAGTGGCACTATTTTGGGTCTGGCTTTTGGTGTGGTGAAGTCTTGGGGCTATTCCAGTTTATGAGTTGCGTGATGGTTATCGAGAGGGCCTCTTGTGTCGTTAAGTTGCGTTCGCTGTTGTTGAAGTGGTTGGTTGAGGTTTAAGTTCATTTTTTTGCTTGTAATAGTTTTGAATTTCTTGTGGAATATTCGTTTTGTGTTTTTTGGAACTTCGGGATTGGAGTTACTTATGGTCTGTAGTCCATCTTAGCAGACGTAATCTTTGGAACGATCTGGTGATTGTTGTTTCATAGTAATAAGGCACGATGGTTGTTGTGGTCTATATTAACTCGATTTTTGGGTTGGGCAAGGTAAGTACTCTCGCTGAGTCCTCGGTGTTATCTCGGGATTTGTGCAAAGTACAGCGTAGACGGGGCTGTGCGTTTTCTGTTGCTAAGGTGGCGCTCTCGCGAAAATGCAACAATTGTGGATTTTGGGTGTTGAGCCGCGGCACTTGTTGTGCTGGGGATACTAATGTGTGGGTTTGGGTGGCGATGTATTGGATATGGCTTCTAAGGTGAGGTCAACGGTATGTTTGCCGGTTTATTATTATGGGCCGGAGCTGCGCTGCTTTGGTCATGGAGTTATTGGGTGTCTATGTTTTTGTTAAGAGGTTGAAATCGATAAAGTTTAGTTCGAATTGAGTTCCTTGTGTTCTAATGCTGTTTGTCATTTTTCCGGGTGGAAATGGTCAAAATTTTCATATCCACATGAATCAGTGTGGTGGTCGTTTCTATGGCTGGTAGGGTGTATTTCTTCAGCCGCACTGAAGACAGATTAGTTACATATCTACTGGGATTTTCTGGCAGAGTAGCTTCACAACAATTATGCACAAGAGACTTTTCCAATGAATCTAACATGGTTAGCTGGTCTTAGATTGTCTATATGTATTCGCTTTTTCTATGACAAAGTGGTTCCAGAACTTTGTTATGTGTCAAATGGACATGTGCTCATGAGTGGATTTGATTCCACCCCAAGAGCGCGTTTATTCGATTAATATGCGTGGTGGGACGTATTATTTTTGTTGGTAGTGGGGTGTTGGTTGTGCTGGTTTTCTAGTGTACTAGTGGTCTCGAAGGAGTGGACATTGGTGTGCCAAGATGCGTTTCTATAGTTTGCGAGTTGATTTGACGCTTGGTGCGAAGTGCTTAGACAACGAAGTTTGTGCTTGTTCAATATCACCGGTAATGAATATCAGGAGGAGTGTCGAGTAGACAATTAGACAAGCATGTCCAGTTCGAGGGGGCTATCGATGAGTTTGCGGTGCTGCTACGGAGGCTAGTGTGGGAACAGTGGTTCAGGGTTTCCACACGATGTCGGAGTGCCCAAGTTCCGTGTTTTGTAGTAGTTTTCCACTCGTGGAGTGTTTGCGGTTCGTTTCAGAAATGTAAAGCAGCTTGTGCCCGAGAACCGTTTTTCCCGAAACGTTTTTGACTGCTCTATCTTAAGAATTTTGGTTTCTGGAAAATGGGCTGTGCGTGTTAACTTTATTGTTTCTGAAACGAACTGCCTCCGAAGTGGATACGTGCTTGTAAAGTACGGTTGGACGCGAGTCTTGTTGGGGATATTACGGAATATAGTAAGATGCGTCTATGGTGAATCGTTGGTGTGGCGTGGTTTGTTGAATTCTTCGTGTTGTGTGCGGAAGTTGTTGTTTGAGAATTTGATTAATTCATGGTTGACTGGGCGGGGGTGGAGCTATTTGGGCAGAGTGGGACGGCTTTTTCCTGGTGTTCAGAACTTGCGGTCAAATCCTCGAAACCTTAGACGTTTTGTGGGCAAAAGTGTCATCTTTGATGATTTACTTTGTAATGATAAAGGTGCTACAACAATATCGTCGTACCTACATGAATAAACGGCTCTTGGTGGATCAACTCAGTCTGGTATGTCATTTGAAGTTTGTGAACTTTTGTCATGAAAAGGTTGAACAATCTAAGAAGTCCATGTTAGATTCATTGGAAAAGTCTCTTGTGCATAATTGTTGTGAAGCTACTCTGCCAGAAAATCCCAGTAGATATGTAACTAATCTGTCTTCAGTGCGGCTGAGTTATTCACTTTCAGCTTATTGTAAGCACTGTCATGTGGATAGTGAAGATTTTTGCATTCCTACGGAAATTAAATGCATACGTCATTGAGAAGCCACTGCAATGTCGAGAAGCTACTTTTGCGATGGCACTGGTTAAATACGACCCGTAACTTCGTCCAAGGTGGATCAAGTCGCAGGGTGGTTGGGTAAAGCAAAGAGGTTATGTTGATTGGCTGGAGGTCATCAATAGTCGCACTATCACTAGTTTTCGCCAGACATTAAAGGTGTGGGCTCACCAAAACACATTTGGTGCTTTGGTGGTTAGGAGCTTGAGAAGGAACGACGCGTTGGTGATTTTTGGCATCGCGGATTTATTATGGGTTCCGGAGCAGTATATGGACTTGACAATATATCGTAGTTGATTAGATTTAAAAGAATGTTTGGCCTTATTTTGAATGTATGCTTCCAGAGGTCGTTGCTGATGATACGCCTGATATCTTCCCATCGAGTTTCGAAGCAAAGAATGATCAGATTATAGAAGTTAAAATCTTTTTGTGGGTCAACTATAGTGTTACTTATAGTCAACTCACTAGGACGAGCGGAGTGCATTGATCGACGCTGGTGGCAGGAGGGCTCTCGTGGAACGCCTCAGCTTTATGGACGTGCCTTCGATATTTTGCTTCACAAGGGTATTAAGGGTGGTGCGCATCTGTTTTTGGTTGTGGTGCGACCGTAGTTTTGTCGGATTGGTCGAGAGCGCATCTCCTGACGATAGAGCGTAGCAAGTTGTCGTGGGTGTAGGATATATTATTACCAGTGAAACAGTCAAGTGCAATATCGATTCTGTCTTAAGAGACAGTTTGCAGCTGTGCGGTGTAAAGTGTCTCGACAAGGTGCGATGTCTTGGTCGATGAGATAAGTGGAGCATGAGGTGGATTGACTAGCATGGATGTCAATTCGTTATTCACAAACGTACCCCTACATGAAACTATTCGCATCATATGTGATTATGTCAATGCGAATCAACTGGAATTACCCATTCCAACGACTGAACTCGAACGCCTCCTTCTTTTATGTACATCGAATGTAAAATTCTACTTCCAACACATAGGCTATAGACAAATTGATGGCGTAGCCATGGGAAGTCCCTTAGGACCTATCTTGGCTGATATTTTTATGGCCAGGTCTTGGTATAAATGCAGGGCTCTGAGCACCGATCTGCTCTATTATGAGATCAGATTTGTAGTTTTCTCCGATACGTGGATGATATAGTGTGTGGATTTGATAGTATGATGAACGATGTCGTGAAGTGTAAGGTCTGACTTAGCATTCAACGGATGGCACGTCAACGGTTTTTTTTGGTGGTACGTGGTGGTTGGTTTTGGGGTTTGGTTTGGTTTGGTTTGGGTTTGTTTTGTGGTTTGATGGTTGTGATTGTTTTGGGTGTTTGTTGGGGGTGGTGGGGGGGGTTGTTGGGGGGTGTGAGTTTGAGGAAGGCTTATACAGGTTCTGAACGAATTATATGTGTAACGATTCCTTCCGTTGCGTGGGATAGCGCGGTGTGCGAAGGAGGTTATGTTCTTATGTGCAACCGTTCAGGGTCTATCGCGGAAGCGAGGTCTGGACAGAGTGACTTACATTTTAACAGCTTCGTGCAAGGCATTAATAAAACGGTTTCTGTCATAAACGTTCCAAGCCAGAAGAGATTGTGCAGCGCGAGGACTTATCTAAGTTCTGGAGTGAGAGGCTGCGCTCTTTAATCAGGTTCTCTTGGACAATGGGTTAGGCCCCAGATGCGCAGCGTTATCACCAAGTTTGCTATATTATTGTATATTGGCGCAGAGGAGGAGACGTTTTGAGTGGGGGTTACCTAGAAGAGGTGAACCGGTCCTGATTGCAACTACCGTGTCAATAGGGTGGTATGATTGTCAGACGTTGGGTTGCTTAGCTAGTACGCCGATTGTGAAGCCGCTGTATTACGACTCAACGCCTTGGCAGAGCCGTGTTAAGCGGGCTGTGAGGCGAGCGGACAGAACCGTAATCCTGTTCATTCTCTTTAAACTCTTTCAGATACCTCCGTTCGCCAGAGGTGGCCATATTCATTCCGATTTTCATGTAGTTGCGCAGGGTCGACTAGCGATTGGTCTATGACGGAGACGGCAGCTGAAGTGTTGCGTGATCTCGGAGCGACATCCCAGCGGGTGGGTGATTGGAATACATTGATACGCAGAGCATACCAACCCAGGTTGCACATGCTCTCTCAACTATCAACAAGAGTTTGGTGGTGATAGTTTTATCTGTGAGGATGGAGGAAAGAGAGAGTATGATGGCATTCACTTGCTGGGGTATGGTATGTTCATCTGCTTGTCAGCATGGTTGGCCTCACCCACGCTGGTGATGTGGCTGGCGTAGAGTTCTCGAATATCTTCAGCTGGCCCGTTCTTATCTCGAATTACGTGATCTCTGGAACTAGAAGAAGATTGCGGTAATGTAATGATCGCGAGAGGCGGTAGGTATTCGTTGAGTGTTTAAGGAGAGGTGGAATCGAAGTGTGCCTGTTTGTTGTGTGTTTTTGGGAGGGTTTATTACACGTAGCTCTGCGCGTGTGTGTGTTTAAGTTGTTTGTTGTAAGTTGTGAGAGGTTTGGGGGGGGGACGCGCCGTGGGGTGTGGGGGGTGTTGGGTGGTGGGTGAGCGTGGCGGTCTCTTAATACAGGTGTGTGCGGTGGCTGTTCTAATCGTGCGGTTGTACTAACGTACTGGGAATCATTGCGCCGTGAAGCTGTTTGTAGTTGTATTTGTTTGAAGGGCTTCATCGGTTGGTACCTTTGTGGGTGGTGTTGGGTGGGGTTGGGGTTGTGTTGGGTGCTCCCATTGCAGTGACGTTTTGCTCTGTGCGGCACTGGGTATTTGAGCAAGCTCTTGGGGTTATGAGATGTGGGTTGATTGCGGAGTACGCAGGTGGTGTTCCAAGAGTAACCCTGATTTAAGTGTGGCTGCTAGGGGTTGTCATCTCAGGATTTGTGTGTGTCCCCTGAGTGTTGTCAAGATTTCTTTCTTGGCTCTTAATGGGTGGAGATATATCGTTTGATGAGCGCGGTGTTGGTGTTTATATTTATGTCTGTTGACGAAGCGGGTGTTAAAATGTTATTTTGTTATGGGTATGGTTTTGGTGGGGCCCTGGGTCCGAGTGGCCGAGCTTGCGTAGTAGAGCTGAGAGCGTTGCATTTGGCGTAGACTGAAGGCCGAACAGTCAGTCCTTCGAGTAAGGCGGATATCCAAGAACGGAAGGGAATCGTTACATTCATGTTCAGAATTTAGTTTAATGTTAGCGTGCAGTCCGTTGAATGCTGTCAGAACTTCTTCAGCATGTTCTCTACTATCAGTCACAACTAACATATCATCCACGTATCGGAGAAATAAATCTGTTTTAGAGATGGTGCCTCGAGCCTGATTTTCCAGATGGGCCATAAAAATATCAGCCAAGATAGGTCCTAAGGGACTTCCCATGGCTACGCCATCAATTTGTCTATAGCCTATGTGTTGGAAAGTAGAATTTTACATTCGATGTACATAAAAGAAGGAGGCGTTCGAGTTCAGTCGTTGGAATGGGTAATTCCAGTTGATTCGCATTGACATAATCACATATGATGCGAATAGTTTCATGTAGGGGTACGTTTGTGAATAACGAATTGACATCCATGCTAGTCATGTATTTCTCATGAAGATTGACCTTGTCGAGAATTTCAGCAAGCTGGAAGCTGTCTTTCAGCGAATGTTTGCACATTGACTGTTTCACTGGTTCTAATATCCTAACCAGCCACTTTGCTAGCTTATGCTTGGGGTGAGTTAGACATCGACAAAACTGGTCGCAGTGGCACATTGTCCTTGTGAAGCTTGGGCAATCCATAAAGCTGAGGCGTACGAGAGCCTCTGGGTCGTAATGCCTTCGCTGTTGTTGAGTTGATTAAGTTCATTTGTTGCAAAAGTTTTAATTCTTTTGATATTCTTTGTTCGAACTCGATGGGAGTATCAGGAGTATCATCAGCAACGAACTTGGAACGATCATTCAAAATAGGCAACATTTTTTCTATATAACTCGATTTGTCAAGTAATACTGCTCCTGACCCCTTATCCGGATGCAAAATCACCAACGCGTCGTTCCTTCTAAGCTCCTCCAAAGCACCAATGTGTTTTGGTGTGAGCCCACACTTTTGTCTGGAACTAGTTGTGCGATATTGATGCTCAAGATCAACTAATTTTGCTTTAAACCACTGCGCATTGTCATTGGAGATTGGGGTCAGTTTTAAGAGTTGATCGAAAAGTAGTTCGAATTGAGCCTGTGTTTCAATGCTGTTGCATTTTTTCCGTGGAATGCAAAATTTCAATCCACATGACAGTGCTTCTAGCTGTAGTGTACTCAGCCGCACTGAAGACAGATTAGTTACATATCTACTGGGATTTTCTGGCAGAGTAGCTTCACAACAATTATGCACAAGAGACTTTTCCAATGAATCTAACATGGACTTCTTAGATTGTTCAACCTTTTCATGACAAAAGTTCACAAACTTCAAATGACATACCAGACTGAGTTGATCCACCAAGAGCCGTTTATTCATGTAGGTACGACGATATTGTTGTAGCTTTTCGATACAGTTCTCAAGATGACATTTTGCCAAACGTCTAAGGTTTCGAGGATTTGACCGCAAGTTCTGAACACGAAGTCTCTTGCAATAGTCCACCGGGTAATGATTCAGGTTCAAACAATTAGACAAGAATTCCACACGCACAGATTCCCTAGCGATCTTACATTTCAGTTTCACAAGATCGTCCAACCGTTTTATAGTTCCACTCGGGAGGCGTCGTTTCAGAAATGTAAAGCAGCATTTTCCCGAAACCGTTTTCCCGAAACGTTTTTGACTGCTCTACTAAAATTTGTTTCGGGAAAATGCTGCTTTACATTTT
>LOND01006620.1:5893-20029 GCA_014220965.1 Paragonimus kellicotti
AAGAAGGTAGCACTGATTAACAAAGTGGCCTGTACAGCTGTTTAAAGACGCAGGACAATCATCTATTCAGTTTACCGTGAAGGAGATTATTGTCATAATGAACTTTTTGAAAGGCGTGTTTTTCATCTGACGACTGTGGGTATCAATGCTCCGTTCATAAAGGCTCTTCTGAGTTTAATACTGGAAATAACTATCAGAGGTATTGCTGTGAAGCAGTTACGCATCGGTTTGTCCTTCTAGAACATAATACAACTGCTTCTAACGTGTATTTCGAACACAGCGTCCACATTTCAGGAATGACTATTGACAGATAATTGGCGTGACAGTAAGGAGTCCAGTCTGCCCTTTTGTGGGAGACGACGTCTTCATAGCAGAGAGTTTGTAATCACTTGCAGGTGAAATGTGTCTTAACACAACATTCTCGAGTTAGTAGAAGACCGACGACCCTATTGACTTTTTGAACAGCCTCCTATGCAAACGATCAGACCACATGGGTTGATCAGTAGTTGCACTTTAACCGTCTTACGCCACTTCAGCATAAACGTCTACTGGTTTTTACCCTATATTTCTTATGCCAAAAAATATGCTCTTTCACAACAAACAAATACACTTATAATCGTGTCGCATTCAAATAGCTATGCCTGTGAATTTCGTGAGTAAGTCTGAACATGTTGTAACAAAAGCATCCAGCCCACAAACCTGATAAGGTGCTGGAAAAACCCAGTCGATAAATTTGCTCAGAAAACTGATGGACATTCTGTTGATCTCTGTGAAATTGATCTATTCAACCAACCGAATACTAGACCCTCCGACACCACAATCGTCGTACTCCAAACCGTACCGTATTTACCATTTTAAATGTGGGTGGACAGGAGAGATCAGAGAAGATCAGAGCGGTAGTTTGCAGCGATGAATAATTCAGCCTGTTCTGGCTGAGGGTTAGGCATGAGATAAAAATATTTTGGCAACTAATGTTCGGTCACCGGTTCAGCGCCAGCAGTCAGCAGCCTCGACCGCACATTTGTTGACCTTCGAACTTGAGGTCGTCGAGATATTGGTAGACGTGGTAACTGTCGGAACAAACAGTCGACGATTTTGCTGTTCCCAGCAGTGATCCCCTTTGCCAAGAGGAACACTTGGTCACCCATCTGAAAACAATGTGGTTAAAAGACATTATCATTGCTTACTTGTAAGTGCATGCGGTTTTGCATTGCTTTCCATGAGCCGTGTTCTTTCGTGCTATAGAAGAACCAACAATTTAGTATGTAGTACTGATAAGTAGTTTGGCAGATTTGATAATTTAGAAGAGACCCAATTGCGAAAAATCTGGACTTCGGCTGGATTCGAACCAGCGACAGAAACAACATGCCCAAACGCGGCAAATGCTCTACCAGCTGAGCTACGAAGCCACGCCGGAAGCTCAGAAATTTCACATTTGGACCTAGTTACCCACCCAACCAACTGTGTCATATGGAATCCACCAAATGATCCAGCCGATTGACTGCCCAAGCAGGATTTCTCGATCAGTTCACGCTGGAATCCACCAACGCCACCGATGAGCATTGACACTGAATTACTGATAAGTAGTTTGGCAGATTTGATAATTTAGAAGAGACCCAATTGCGAAAAATCTGGACTTCGGCTGGATTCGAACCAGCGACAGAAACAACATGCCCAAACGCAGCAAATGCTCCACCAGCTGAGCTACGAAGTCATGAGTTCGGTATTAGTGGATTCGTAGCTCAGCTGATGGAGTATTTGCCGCGTTTTTACCTGTTTTTTGGCACTGGTTCGAATATAGCCGAAGTCCAGATTTTTCGCAAGTGGGTCTGTTCTAAGTGAAGTATGTACCTAAAGATAGGTAGCGAAAATCAATAGGCACAAACGCGTGGAATCTGTTATTTTAAATTTATTTCTTCTAAAACCATTGCTGCTAAGGATTTCGTAAGTTCAGAATGACTTTTCGGCACTTAAGATCTACGAACCAATTGGGAGCATGGAGCCGGTTACGACTTTGTGAGTGCTAGCAAGGTGTGCTTTCAATGAGCGGTTGGCTATAAGAGCAGTAAGCACTGGCTGAGAACATACTAGTCATCCCGGTTCGTGTCCATAACACTGACGGTTCTCTAGCCAAAGTTCTCAACAAAAAACTGAGCGATGCCTGATAACACCGTCCAGGGAATCGATACCTGAAATTTTATCAATGCATTAAACAAATCAGAAATACTTACGCACATTGGCATCCCTTATGCGCCGATACTACTAACTAATCTGGAAGGTAATGCTGTAAGTTAGAGCAAGGAATTAGAAAGCTGCTCTCTTGCTTTTCAACATCCACCTCTCATTTACACGGTTTCGTTCTAGACTGACGTAGAAACTGCAAATACACTGGAACTGAGTAAAACCGGTTTACCGTGTCACACTTTTGATAAAGAAATAAAAGAGAACAGCTTGGTTCTCCCATAAATTGTGTCAAAATGAACATATACCCTGACTTAAAATTTGTTTCTGTCGAGTAAAGCAAGGTTCCAATTCTTACAGGTCAATTTGATCAGCACGTTTATGCAACTGACATTAAATGCAGGTTTATTTGTACGCTAGAAAAACTCATTCACCATACAATAGTCACCGCATATTAGGCTGAGTTGAATAAATGACTGCAGCTATTTATGATGAAATGTCCAGACCATCCAATCACCTGGTTTCTTTGCAATTTACTCCGGTGGACACAGTCCAAAGAGAATTCATCTACAGGGTGACCATGGCAACGGAGAGATAGGAAATGTTGTCAGATCGCCGCAGACCACACAACGAAACGATGATCATTCCAGATACGTTTCCCTAACTACTACCTAGAAATTACAGAATATAAGCAAAGTTTTAAGTTCACTGTTCCTTATATTCCATCATCGTACGAAATACTAGTCAAAGATAACTAACGTAATGTTCATATAATCTACACAGCTCTCTCAACTACTGCTTTTACACTCGTTCACTTGACCAACGCAATGGCTGGTATATACCATAGTGGTAACATCCCAAAAATATCCATCTGTTTAAAGTTGCCACATTTAATGATATTGCTTAATATCGTAACCGCAATTGAACACGATTATAACGTTTGACACAACATACCTAGTCTGTCTTAAGATGAGCTGGGTCACGGATTAATTATTCTGAGTTGATAAGACTGAAATAAACTGATCACGGGTGAATAGTCCATTGGGAATCATGTCAGAAAGCACTGAGTTGGAAACAATTTATTAAGATGAATTGGTCCTACTGAACTGAAATGACACCGATAGTCTTATTGCATATTCAACTCTTGTGCTTATTTCCAAAACGGCAAATCTAGCCGTCCAACTGAAAGCTGCAAGGCGCTGCCAATTGTCAGTCACCTTTGTCGTTTCGCAGATTTGAGCTTATTTATTTGAAATAATAACTGATGCCAGTTGCTCATAACTAACGTGGGATTAAGTCTGGTCTGGGGAACTCGTTATATGTCTGGCGCGCCTATTATGTACACACGCTACTCAATGAACGTGATTCATATGGTTTTACTTATCTCTACTCCGTAATCGAATAGTCTACTTTCATTGACAATGTAACCTAGGTTAGTACTCAACCTACAGAGTAGCTACTCCGATATGACAATACACAGTTATCTTCCGTCTGATGGTATGTTCGGCAACTCTACTAAGTTGACTAACCAAGTCAATTCGATTCGGTTGCGGAGATTGGAACGGTTTGCTCACTTGATTGACTTAACTTAATTGCTAATAATTACCTATTGTGCCATTTGTTACCTCGACATGCGCGGATTTGTAATTCGTCTGTAATATACTTCGTTGCGTAATAGGCTACGAGTTTAATCATGACAGCAGATTGGGTAAAAAAAACAGACGAAAAATGGTTTATTTACTTTGGCTATTGCAGTTTCATCTTCTGGCTTCCATGGAGTTCATGGGAACCAATTAGGTTGAATCGGCTGCCAACCATTTCGTTGGTAGTCTCTGGGGCAATACGCTTACGAAATCTAACGTGAATCTCTCCCAAGAACATTGAGAATATAGGCTATTTCGGTTGCCAACTAGAAATGTATGTTTAACACCAGTCTGTGAAAGCCCTCATTCACTTCCACAACCCTACAAACGCCTTTTAATGGTATGGTGGATAACGTTTGCATCGACATTTTGTTCCATACTCATGGGTAGCGAGTTCCATTCAAGATATGCATGATGCAGACTACAAACCGCTGAATTGTCTTATATATTTGACAACAGGCAAATGCACTTACGAGGAGAACACGTGTGATGACAGCGTTCGTTGAAGTAACGAATATTGGGGTCTTGTGAAGAATTAACCAGTCTGTTGGCTCCTTGGTATGGTTTGCTTGTTTTTCAGGGATCTCTCCTAGCACCTCAGTTTCGGAAAGCAAAGTATCCGACTGTCAGCATGTTGTAGAATACATGGGTTTTCAGTTGTTTGTAGTTTGGCATCAAAGTTACAAAGTCCATTCATCAATGGAAACGACTTCATTAGTGCGTATACATCTGAGCTGATTGTGTCATATGGATTAGTAGTTCGACGTATGCTATCTGTATACAAAGCTGGATGAATAACCGGATATGTAAACAATACACCCGGCCTATCAAATGCACCGACACTTTTTACGTTAACAATGCATAAATTCAGTTCATGCAATTAACAAGAAACTAAGTGCTCTAGCCCAACTTCAAACTGTCAATATCGTACTCATACAACAGTATGAATTTTGCTAAAGTTACCTGAGTTAATTAGCATCCTACACTGTCGAGAAAAACCGACAGACATGGTATCCCAGCCACAGGTCCTTTAGGTCACAACTGTAACTGGTGTTAACACACCGAACGTCCTATATTGTTAAAAACACCTTTTGGGCAAATTACTGAAGACTGAATTATTGGAGATATCAGAAAAATAGATGACATTCAAATGAGCACATTCTTTCGACGTGTACTATATCCTACTTTACAAACGAAGAGTTCATTCAATTTTGCGGTTTCATCCTGGAGAAGATCCGAACTCTTGGACTCACTGATTAGAGTTAACATGTCAGTCACTGTTTCCTACCGAGACGATCGGACAATTCGAGCATACCGTTCAAAGAAAATAGTATATATGTTCATTCGTGTACACGTTCCTCCACTAGTGGATCCTGTAACTGGCTACCGGCTATAGAAGCAATCTAGCAAATTTGCCCAGTGGATCGAAGGATCACATGGTTTCCATCAACACTCAGTATTGATTGAAGCGAACGTGAATTCCGAATCTAGTCACTTTATTTAATAGAGTTCCTGTCACGCTAACGACGCGCACAATCCCAAGTGTTCATTAACCCATGTGTTGCAGATATATAGAAATTCTTTCTGAAACCCATTTGAAAAGAGGCATTATATTCGAATTTGGCTTTTGCTATTTATCATTAATCATTAAACTGTTTTCGTCACGTTGTAGAATATATGTTTGTGACCATCAGACTAAATCGACAGAGCCCATTTCCGCGATAGCTAATTATCGTCAGACTAACTGGCAGCTTCACTATGGCATAATAATGAAACTGTGATAGCTGTCAGTTGTGAGGTGTCTGGTTCGTTGGATTAGAATACGCCTCAAGACTGTTTATTGCGTAACCTTAGCAGTCAAGTAACCCACTATATACGGAATTTATGCAAGCCTGATAGATCGTATTTTTCAAAGATCAATGCGTAAGGACGTAAGCCACCTAGAATTAGAATGGAACGTTGTAGTTATGCCAATAAACAAAATTTATGTCAAGAATTTTCCTTAAGCTAGTGGTACCGCTTGCGTAACACAGCTACCAGTCCAAAGAAGAGGAAGATCAACGCCATATTGTTGTCCCTGGAACCACGAAGAAACAGTTTTGCATCAGACACATCAAAACATCATGTCATCAAGCGTTGTGGTATAACTTCTACTGTAACTGTAGCCAAAAAATTAATTTGTCTACTAGTTTCGTAGTCATGGTGGATACCGTGAACACTCTACTCGCAAGCCTCTGAGAAACAGACGAAAAAAAATGGTTTTCATTTAACTTTGGTTATGCAGTTTCATCTTCTGGCTTCCATGGAGTTCATGGGAACCAATTAGGTTGAATCGGCTGCCAACCATTTCGTTGGTAGTCTCTGGGGCAATACGCTTACGAAATCTAACGTGAATCTCTCCCATTGATATAGGCTATTTCGGTTGCCAACTAGAAATGTATGTTTAACACCAGTCTGTGAAAGCCCTCATTCACTTCCACAACCCTACAAACGCCTTTTAATGGTATGGTGGATAACGTTTGCATCGACATTTTGTTCCATACTCATGGGTAGCGAGTTCCATTCAAGATATGCATGATGCAGACTACAAACCGCTGAATTGTCTTATATATTTGACAACAGGCAAATGCACTTACGAGGAGAACACGTGTGATGACAGCGTTCGTTGAAGTAACGAATATTGGGGTCTTGTGAAGAATTAACCAGTCTGTTGGCTCCTTGGTATGGTTTGCTTGTTTTTCAGGGATCTCTCTAGCACCTCAGTTTCGGAAAGCAAAGTATCCGACTGTCAGCATGTTATAGAATACGTGGGTTTTCAGTTGTTTGTAGTTTGGCATCAAAGTTACAAAGTCCATTCATCAATGGAAACGACTTCATTAGTGCGTATACATCTGAGCTGATTGTGTCATATGGATTAGTAGTTCGACGTATGCTATCTGTATACAAAGCTGGATGAATAACCGGATATGTAAACAATACACCCGCCTATCAAATGCACCGACACTTTTTACGTTAACAATGCATAAATTCAGTTCATGCAATTAACAAGAAACTAAGTGCTCTAGCCCAACTTCAAACTGTCAATATCGTACTCATACAACAGTATGAATTTTGCTAAAGTTACCTGAGTTAATTAGCATCCTACACTGTCGAGAAAAACCGACAGACATGGTATCCCAGCCACAGGTCCTTTAGGTCACAACTGTAACTGGTGTTAACACACCGAACGTCCTATATTGTTAAAAACACCTTTTGGGCAAATTACTGAAGACTGGAATTATTGGAGATATCAGAAAAATAGATGACATTCAAATGAGCACATTCTTTCGACGTGTACTATATCCTACTTTACAAACGAAAAGTTAAGTAGTATCTTTCTGAATAGCCAGCTGTGCACAGTTCTGCTTACTTGGGCTAACTGTCCAAACTAGTTCGATGAAAGAACCTTTTAAGAAATGCTGTCGTTAACTGACTTGTAATGAAAAACTGCTATAATTAACAAACAACACTAATTCATAAGCTCTGTGTGGACAGGATTTTTGACAAATCTGCTATTCCCCTAGCAAATGGATGGCCTGAAACAGTCGGGCACCGATATTTGTTGAGCTATGCAAAATCTGTGAAAGAATGCCCGTGAGTCGACGTAAATGAATTTAATTAGTTTCAGCGGCGATCCGCTGAAATTAGCGATAGGCGTCTAATAGATAAGATTAAAACTTAAACCTTGACACATCAGTTTGTTTTGTGAGTGAGAATGGAGATCGTTAACTGAATGGAATTGGTCTGATATTTTAAAGCAACCGGTGGTTGAATCGTGCTGCTAATTTGCAATAATAATTACCCAATAAAAAATCAAACACTACTGTCAGATATAATGACCGTGTGTGATTACTAACTAGAATAAAATTATTCTTTTATTCGTTTGTAGCAAAAGGTAACGGGAATAATCAATTAGTAACGCATTGGTTTCAGAAATATTGTGTGGTGGTTCTCAGATTTGTGGGAGAACTAGTGGCTGAACGATATCAATTAAACAATTCTCACACTGGTCACAGCATTCCGAATTCACGCAAACGTCACGACTACTTTTAGGTGGTCAGTACAGTGATCAGCAAGTTTGACAGATTTTACGACTTCAACCCCTTGAGACAGCCTAATCTTAGTGACAAATTGAAAATGACAAGTGAGTTATCACCTGATGTTGAAGGACTTGCTCAAACTGAGAAGTACTCGAAAGTGAGGATGGATGAGAGTTTGCTTATGATAGGTTCGTCGTGCTCAACGTGAGGACAGAAGCACCGTAGCCAATATGGTTTTTTCGTGATAACTTGGGTTGAAGGTCTACTCCTGGTAATGTCAACTAAGCGCAATACTGACAACCTCTAGCGAGAGGAAACTTCGTGATTGTATGTTGACCACCAATACTTTGAGATTCTTCTGTTTGTTTTATCACGAATCATCAAGAGATTTGGTAAAATAACTTCAAGTTTGTACGTAAGTCAGTCACAGGAATGCCGCCTTACTAAAGAACAACACTCTTTTTGAGACCTGCGAAATAACACCAACATTTTCTACAACGCCAAATGAACCAACAACTCACATTGTATGTCCCCGACGCGTTTAAGTCACTAACGCTTAAGTGATAGCCGCTTTTCGAATTAATATTTGGGTTCATATGGTAGGAATTGTTTAACGTAGTGATGTAATAGTTGGCTACTTTGGCGAATCCATGTCGGAAACGCATTCGGCATAGTGACTTCATAAAAATACGGCTGTGGATTCCAATGGTCGACGTGTGAAGCAGGTTCACCAACGTGTGCAAAGTAGACGATGGCCCAGTGGACATTGCGGTCAAGATAATGCTCGGCTACAGCATGCGAAACTGGATAACCAGCCAGTCTGACCTTACGTAGAATGGGATGTTCCAAATTTCGTGAAGCCACAAACCGCAGTATTTAGTGGGTTGAAAAGGACTGTTTTAACATTTAACCAAATGAAGCTGAACGTGTTTTTGTTTGTGACACGACTATAAGTGTTAGGGCGCATTATTTGTCTGTTTTCGATAAACAGTGATAAACGAAGATAACTCCCAGTTCTGTGCAAACGAGAAGAACGAGTAGTTCTTTGGATGTAATCAACCGTACGGAATGTTCAAAGTGCCGGTTGCTGTGATCATCGCTACCCAGAGAACCCATGTGGCAATAGGAGAATATCCTTGGCCTTATAATCAAATGAAGGAAGGTGTCACCTTTCATGAAAGGTAAACAAACACAAACTATCGTATCAGTCCGTGCAAATGAAAATAACAGCGGTACCGATGCTACTACCGGCACAACCAAGGACAATTATGTTTGCCATAATTCATAACTACTGACGTTGAGGCGTAGTTCAAATGGTTCGGAATACGGTGGATGTTCTGGTCGATTTGCGAAGTCAAAATTGTTATGTAAGCATTGGAAGATTTGGAGTTCCCATTCCATATGTCGCATGGTATAAGCAACATATTCTTGTAGGATTTTATTGAAAGTAACAAGAATGTAGCGTTTTCTTCACAGGAATGCGTGTGCTAAACTGGAGAGACATGAGTGTTTATCTAAACCTTATTAATCTCTCTGGGAAACACTCGGTAGACGAATATGCTGCAATATGAAGTTCTGATGCATTCCGACGGATTTAAGAGATGTATGAGGAAAAGTGTGAAATCAGCTGTGTCCAAACCACTCCAAATCATTGCGCCTAGGCTCTAAGACGGAGTAGAAAACTTGCGTATTCCTAGCTTTAGTGGCTAGGCGGTATGCCAACTAGGCGTTATAGCTGTATCTTCTTCGATTTTGCCCTTTTCTCCTTCAAACAGAGACAGATGAATTAGTGCCAAACAAGCTTTCACTAACGTGACGTTAAGTGGCACTTTTCAGTAAGGATCAAAATTGAGAGTAGCTAGATTTTCGTAACTAACATATATCCATAAAGTATAGAGCGGCTGATAATTGTTTAAGCTTACTGAAGTGTGCTAACTTAGGTAGTATTCTGACCAAGAGAAGTACGAAACCTACTGTTGTATCTTAGAATTTAATCACAAACGTAGTCAGCTACGTATATATATATATACGTATATATATATATATATATATATAACCCATATAACTATAACGGGTGTAATGCATAAAACGGCGTACAACAGATATTTAGAAGTTATCAGAACGATAAAATAGCGGACAAGACTTACCTTCTGTGTTTGATCACCAAGCTAACTACGAAACAATAAATCTGGAAACAGGAACTATGCTCCCAAAAGAATTTCACGCGGACACTGGCCTAAATTCAATCAAGCGTGCAATTTGGAACAGTGACTGCGTAACCACTAGCAAACACGCAATACACACCTATGTTCAACTACTTTATTACTAACCCTGGTTATTGTTCCAATATTTATTGTATCGCAATCATACTGGTGATCAAACATCAAAAACAATCTTCGTTCACTACTAGATTGTCTAAATCACTCTGCTGAATAGATTCGAACGAACTATAAGTTATATCGAACGACAAAAAGGAGGGGCGTAAATAAATTATGAAAATCGTGTAGTCTGTGCACACAGGTTTTTACAGCATTAGTGACATCGGTTTTATTCTCGGCCAAATCAGACGACATTTTCAACCGAAGACGTTCAGCCTTCTTCGTACCTTGGAAAGAACACCGGTAATGTGTTAGTGAAACAGGCTGTAACTCTCCACAACGAAATAATACAACGGCCACCAAAATACCACTCCTAGCATAATCTATAATTGACCAGCAAATTGGGAGAAGGTAAACAGAGGTTTGGCTGTCGTAACTCTACGAATATCTACCATTCAGAAAGTCAAGGTTTTGCAGCCGCACAATAGGACTAACTTTACAGCAAAACTGTACATATGGTCTTCCATGAAGGAGGCTAAGATTATGATGATGACTGCGATTGAGTGATTTGGCCATCAGAGTTCTAGCTACCAAACTTGGGATTTTATCAGACCATTTGTCAGCGCTGATTCGTCTTTTAATCCCAATGAACTTCTCACTCAGCTCTAATAGCGGGTGCCGTCTAGATCCTGTTTGACTCAAAGTGCAATGCTGGGAAGCCTTTCCACTCCATTCTATCCATAGTCTAAGCACACTTTAGAATCTCATCTACCGCAAACTTAAGAAACAGAAAAGGGAGTAGGATAAATTTGTGGCTTCTAACATGAGATGTTCATGATTAACAATGAACGGTCATCATCATTACTCCGATCGGGAATCCCAAAGAAACTCAAAGTCCTGATATTCCTATACTGTACAGGCACACCTTTCATTGGTAATTAGTCACACGACACAGGTTTTTAATTGTATCAGCGATTACACCGATGTCATCTGATGAACTGCAGAAATGCGATCGTTATCACTACGGCTTTGACATGCGCGGTTTACGCTTTGCAGGTATGTTGCTTACTTCTCCGGCATAGCATTTTCAGAAAATTCAAATAATGTTGACTAATCCTTGTTCATTCGAATGACTGCATTGATCAAATATATTTAAAGGTGTCAACTTTCTAGGCAGAGCTGGACCTCTTCTCCCTATTCAAGCAGGAGCGAGTTCTTTTGAGTCCGGCGTCTTGTAGTGTTCCAAGTAATTGATCACAAGTAAGAATTCTACTCCCGAAAGCGGATCAACTTCAGTAGACAAGTGAGTTCAGAGAATTGCCTAAAGCCATAATTAACTGTGTGAAAGGCAGTTGAATCGCTGCTGGATGCGTTCGTCCAACGTTCTACTCATCATCGCATATCACAACTATGCTACTCACTAGATTCCTAGACCGACTGATTGATCGCTGAGCTGATAGGACAGTTTGTTCGAGTGATCTACAGTGATCGGCTTTAGCCTTATGTGAGTTGTTTGACCTCATGAAGATGAGTTTGTCTAATCCATTTCCTCTACGTGACGTGAAGCGTTTCATTGTCTGGGAGTGCGCAGCTTGCAAGAATGTTGGTGAACTTGTGATTCAATCAGTCTTCGTCTGCTTATGATCAGCAATGTGTGGGAGCAAATGCTGCAGTAATAGGCAGAGTGCGTTTGTAACGAGATTCTCTCGTTGCACTGTTCGTACGGACGACTGCTGTTGAGGAAAAAATCAAGCAGCGCATTATATGTGCACATGCTCAGAGAAAGTCTGAGGCCGATCTGACTTTTGGCTTGAGTCGCAGACTCTCCAGTTAGGAGCACGTTGCAAGCGCACTATGAATGGGCCGACGGTGATTGAAGACGTAACACATCTAGAACCTTGAAGTCGTTTGTCAGAATAGGTGAAAGTGTTGCTGGTGTGTCCTCATTATGTACCCATGAAATTTTTACTGGCGTTCCACATTAGCGTCCGAACATTGAAAGAAGCCCATCTACCCGGTATCTGGGTACTCGCAATGGGATTTATCAACCGTTCAACTAATTTATCTTTCCTTTGTACACACTGTAGCTGTGACTATTTACTCAGACCACAAACTCGATGAATTGACAAAAAAATCTTCTCACTGATAATTTACGTACTAGGCGGTACTGATTCGGCAGCTTCAGTGCCGCTCATTTGGGAGTGTGGATGAGCGTGTAGATGAAATTAGTCGATCATACCTAATCTGAAGTCAGCGGCACACTGATCGACACGATTGCCTCGTACAAACTTGGTCGGTGTTTACATCGGCAGTTGTGTTCAGAATATGTACCGCGAATTAACACCCGCAGGAAAGAAACGCAATTTTAGTGCTTTGCGATGACAGGACGTGGCCAATAGTCATTGAGAAAAGGAAAGCTGCAGTAAACTGTGAGCGTAAATTAAGATTTTACTAAATTACCCTCCGAATATTTATGAATAAAAACCTTTGAGCTTACGTTGATATTTGACAAATAAATCATGCCTGTTTTCCGCAACAACTGATAAGCAGATGAACCTGTATAATACAATGTGTTAGGGGATATTTGATTTTTCACTAAGTGTTTAGTGTACCTGGTTTTCGGTACCGAGGACTAGTTTCTTTCCAAGGTTTTAATCAAGACATTTACGTCAGAAAATCATTAGCATCATCCGCCTTTATTCTCTATACCTTAGGCATGTTTCATATGTGAATCGTACTTTGCAAAATGCTTCTAAGAAATATGTTTCTATCTTTCTAAAGCTATCATTCAATGTGTCAATTCAGACGGAGATTTTTGGGTTGGCTTCATTGGTCTCAATGACCAGAGGGCCGAACATATTATTCCGGTATGTTTGCGTTTCATTTTGCTGATCATATCACATGTTCTTACTAAGCATACGGTATGTCGGTTGTGCCGATGTTAAATGATGTGAAAACAACTATCCCAAACCGTCTCAACACAGGCCACGATAATCGGCCTTCAAAATCTCTATACTCAGTGGTTTTTCAAGGTAAACATTGGCAATGATCATACGGATTCAACGGCCGACTTCTTACTTCTTGTTAGCCAAACAGTAATTAATGAGGTAGATTGAACCACGATAGAATTCCTAAAGGGCCCCTTTGATATGCTTCAGAGAGGACGCATTATTTTGAACTTCAAATAGAAATACATTTTATTTTGGATTGTAACACAAGGTGCATCAGATGTTGAGCATAATCTGACAACTGGCGGATGTCATCATGTTTCACCTGTTCATTCCCCACTGTCAGGTGTCGATTTAGTGTGTTACTGAAGGCCGGGACCGCACATTGCTTGTCTATTAATATGCGACCATATCCTGTAGCCGGGCCGAACTAAGGCAAATGACAGAGTAGATCGTTTTTGGTGCAAGGTTTGATAAGTAAGTCAGGAAACTAGAGCAGTCTGCTGTTTCACTTCAATTAGTTAATCACGTACTATGTCGCCTCGGGAAGTTTTCCGCTAATGAGAATTCAGGTGACATACCGGTAACAAACTGTCTTCTAGTCCACCGGACCTTAGTTGTTGAAATTCGGGCATTTTCAAGTACGTATTAACTAGATGCTGTATTCCGGCAGCCACTTACCCAATTTGACTACTATCCCTTTAATACCCCAGTGTGGGTCTAAAGGTAACGAACCAGCTGAGTAAAAAATGCTCACGCTAATTGCAGGGTTCTATTCTACCATACGGGTTAGCAATCAACCGGTTAAGAATTACTGCTGTTCAGAGAACGCTTGCGATTCTCATTTATGTCTAATTCTGAAGATCAGGATTTTTCAAATCACGCCGTATGACCCTCTGTTTGTTAATTCAAGCTCTCTTGTCCGAGATTAATATTTTCCGTTCAACACTTTGGTCAATGTTAATTG
>LOND01006622.1:0-18077 GCA_014220965.1 Paragonimus kellicotti
TTGTGCCTACGCTTATCGTCAGCACTTTCATAACAGTCGTCTTCAAATCTTGGCTGTCCCGGGCAGTCGATTTGTTTAGCACCACATAGAAACCGGTTAATAACAAGTCGGATCTACAAGAAACCGGGAAACCCGTGATTATTCGTGTGACCTTGAGGATGTCCGAGTTGCTTTATAGCTTGCGGATACGTAGTACAGTTCGCTGTTGTGTGATTGACGCCGTTTGAGTTTGAGTTGTGTGCGTGACTTACTGGGCCTGTGATTCGTGCTTGTCGGTTCCTGTTGCCATTCCAGATTACCGTTGGGCCCTTGTCCTTCAGAGGAACGCTGTTCCTCAGTGCCTCCACTCCGCTGCACGTGGCGTATGCTTAGGATACATGGTTCATAATAGAGTTTTTCTGAGCATTCAGGGCGTTTACCCAAGGATCGTGCGTAATTCTCAGGACGATTAAAAATGAATTACTATGTCACTCATTGCTGTCTGCAAAATTCCGTAAGGTGCTCTTTGGGAACACCATATGTAGGCAGGATCAGTAAGAAAGCACTTTGCAGTTTCTTAAAAAACACAAACTCATAAGAATGAATTTTATTTGAGTGTATCAGAGTATAGTCCACAGTTCTGACAATATAAAAAAAACTCACATCAATGTAACGCACTCAGTTAATAATCGTTATAATGTATCTGGCTTCATGTGCCATAGATATCTTATTACACCCAAATGCCCCAACCATGTAACTATAGCCAAAATCGCTGCACGTTACGGATATTTTATCACTCAGATCGATCTGAGTTAAAATGTCCCTAGAGTCCTAGTGATTTGTACGTTCGCTTATTTTAATTTTACATGTAGGTGTACTTATCTTTCAAAAGATACTAACCCATATCTTATCTAAGTAGTGAAGAGTGTTCACATTCCTTTATTTTTTTAATACAAGTTTGAAGGCAGTCGGAGGCTATATTCACGCCACTCTGCCATACAATCGCACACCGCTCCCCATCCTGGATGAGTAGCTGTTGAAATGCACTCATAACGCCTCTTTTTGGCAGTTCTTGCAACCGAGGAGGACGAGCTTCTACCCGACGTCGGTTTTGAACGTGCAGTTTCCAAAGAAATGGAAACTTCTAAAAACTTCACGTTTCTATCCGAATATCTTGGCAAACGGCATTTTCGCAAGTACTGCACTTTCTGCCCTTCCAAAAACCAGGAATATTCATGATTATGTGACGAGGTATTCTACTGTGCAATGTTGTAAATCGTTATGCTGACAACCTCACAGGTTCAAAAAGCCTACTGTAGCCGTCCTATCTGAAGCGGCCTAGGGCGACAGGTATCTATGAAACGCAATGTCTCAGTGGACGCCACAGGACAGGGGGCGTACTTATATCTCTAGTTGTACTGACCTGCAGATTTCATTGCCTACAAATAATAGCTACATGCTACACTTAGCTTATTAGGAATGTTCACATGATATATGACGTCCGATTGTTTGTTGGCACTCATTTTGACTGTGTGTTACGAATCGAGGAACCAGACAGTTTCGGGGTGATCGCTTTTCGGCACCCAGTCCCTGACATCCCTAGCTGTTATTCCATGTTTCTCTCTGTTCACAATGGCCTTTCCGTGTGTCACATCTGTATAACACCTGTCTGCGTAGAATAATCTATTGTATCGTACACCAATTTGGTAAGCCTGTTGGAATATTCTTTTTCCGGCAGATATTTCCGTTGTGTATCTGAGTTATTATTTCTGTATATCCTATATATATATATATATATATATATATATATATATATATATATATATATATANGCTTGTCGAGGGAATAGACATATAGTTGGTTGCGCAACTAGAGGCCACGTTAACGCCACGACAGATTAATTTAATGTTAACTCGTTTTGATCATGTAGTTGCATCCCTCCCACTTCACGTCGTTGACGAGTTGGGCAGTACTCTGGAATTGCCGGACCCCACAAAGTCGTGTGAGCAACTAGGAGCTACAGCAATTAAGCGCGTTTGTTTGTCCGACCTCCAACGCATTACTCAGCTTTTAGCCGCGACTGGGCTGGCTAACCGTAAACCATTCCCGCCCCTTCTCCATATGAACCGGTTGGCAAACACGGCGGTTAAACGATAGTGAAAACATTCCTAGCGCCACCCCTCTGGAGACTTTAAAACAGTCAACCGACCTCATGGGTGACATACGACACGACAGTTTCCCAACTCGCTTCGAGTTGTTATGGCACGGTTGCTGCCTTGACCTTTCGAGTCATCAGTCTAACTGTAGAGCTTCAGGCTTTAAAGGTGAAGCTTCTGATGTCACGTTCGACTACCCCCACTCGACGATATAGCAATCACCGAGGGTCACGTGTACTTCATTTACTGTGACCGAATGCTAATCCTGATCACTGATGACATCGTCGGCCTTTCGGTTTTGGTCCAGTCAGCAGGCCGAGCATCCAACTTCTAATGCCTACGAACGTAGTTTTTCAATTGATAGCCTTTTCTTCTTAAACAACCATAAATCAGGAATCCGCTATCTCCTTGACACTGGTGCTGAGATGAGCGTGAATCCACATGGTAAATGATTCGAATCGGTCGATCGTGTCAAATTTTTGCACAGCCAACGGAAGCTACCAAAGTATTTCACCAGCGCTCGCGCACACTCAACCTCTAATAAATTAACTCAGTTCAGTTTCTTAATCCGTACGTTCCTGACTGTTTTCTGTCAGTACTCATCCTTGTTTGCTTTCGCAGATTGCACACGTCAACATTTAGTTACTGTTGGCCCTCCGATGTTCACCAACACTCGCAAGTTGACACCGAGTTGGCTGAAGGTGGCCTTCGCCGCGTTCGAACACATGCTCAAATTAGGCATTATCCGTCTGTCTGTCTGGAAAGTCGGAAGGCTGTCGTCCATTCGAAGTCTATTTATCCCTTGATAACACGATGATACCTGACAGGCACCTAATCCAGCATGTATGGGACATCACGGCTTTCTCTGGTGGTACCCATATGTCCTCGAAACTTGATCTTGTGCATGCCTACCATTAGATCCCAGTTGCTGACAAAGACATCGCTAAGACGCCTCTCGGTTCATTCAAATTTCTACGTATGCCATGTGATTTACAAGGCGCTGCTTAAACGTTTCAGCGTATCACCGACGACGTCACGTTTCGCACAATCCTACATCTACGATTTACTGTTTGCAAGCGCATCTGAATAACACTAGATTCATCTACGAAAGCTCCTCAATTGAGTAGCAGCTTTCAGGGTAATCTTTAATAAGGAGAAACGTAGTTCTGGCTAACCCACAGTGGAATCATTAGGATGTGGTATTCTACCGTCGGCCGACAACGTAAGAGCAGTTTGTGATTTTCCCCAGTCTTGTAACTCTTGCTGCCATCCGTCATTTCAATGGGACGATCGGTTATTACAAACGGTTCACACTGCAATGCGCTAGGCTCACAACTTTTGACCGATTTACTCCGTGATTGCCAGTGGTGATGTTGATTTATTCGCGATAGCCATCAAATTGTTCTACCGCGTTAGAGATACGTTAACTGTTGTTTCCTTGTTGCACCGTTTCGACTCAACCGTCTCAATCCGTCGACCGACCGTCATGTCTCCACCGCCCGTCTACTTTACAGCCAACCATTTAATTTATCTGTAGATTATTTTTCTATTGCCAGTTGCTTTTTTTCCCCTTCGATAGACAACATCGTTAAGTTACCCCCCCCCCCACGTCCTCCGTCAATGTACACACGTCATTGTACACGTGGATGGTCGACAGTGTCCCCTAGTACGTTCTCATAGGGGGTCTTTCAAGATGTTTTATAGGCAGGATCGCATGGATATTGTAGATCGCTTGGGCAAACGCGAAACCACACTCGGCCACTTTAAGCTCCGTTACTATTGTTCATTCGAACCGTCTTTTCAGTCGGGTTCTCCTTTGACCGCTACCTAGCCCTTAGTTGCTGCTGCTTCCACCAGCAACTTGAGTGAATCCACCTTGAACTTCGGATGCCTTCGTGTCTACCACTACTCGATCTGAACGCAGTGCATTGGCCAAAACGCTCCTCAAAACGGTAGTAACGTACAGAATGACAGTATTCCAAACTAACCAAAATATTATGAAAGGCGTTGCAAAAGTATATATACGTTCATTCATTTTGTTTACTTAAACGTTCACACTCGTTACGTAGTTAGGTTGAGTACTTCACTTATCTTTGTATCGATACCCAGCCGTTTTTGCCTCATTCCCCGTCGCATATTTTTGTATGACGCTAACGCGACTCATGCGACACAAACCCCGAGCGCAATCATCTGTACCGTAATTACTGTCACTCTCGAACGTGCTAAAGTGTATTTCATAGATAGTTTCAGCACCTTTAGAGGAGGATACCCAAGCGCGAGCTCGTTAGGAACTGTGAGACTTTGTGCACCCTTATCTACGGCGTCAGGGAATTGTCGTTCCACTAGCAGGCTGATTCGATGTGAGCTGGTACGGCATGAACTAGACCTGGCGAGGGGTGGCTGACCGTAGTTGTCCTCATGAGGATAGAAGGGTTGTCACAGTACCCCTCCAAAGGGGAGCTGTGTGGCAGCCCGGAGATTTTGCTGGTCTGCCTGCCGCATTTTTTATACTACGGTTCCAAAACCTATTCTTTCATATTGTAACTAGGTTGTTACGAAAATTCTCATGCTGTGTACCATCCGATTGTTTGTTTGCATTTCATATGACTGTGTAATGCAAATCGAGAATACACATCTCCGGTTTAATCGCTCGTCGACTGCGGGTCCCTAATCTCCCTAGCTATCGTTTCCTGTCAGTGTCGTTTGTAGTGCTACACGAAACCATTTGTCCATTCCGTGCAATAAATATTTACTCGTTGTCCTCAGCGGCCTTTCTGCTTATCGCCTTTGATTAGCGCGTATTTGCATACGGTAATTTAGTGCGTCGTGCATAAATAGACATCTGCACATATGTTTTACCCTTGCCAAATAAGATTAAAGACCTGAGACAACTAGCTCAACTCAAGGCGTCCAGAATAATAATTGCCTCGAAATGGTGGCTTAACAACAATCGCTGTTTAGGTTTCACAGAAATACAGCACCTAAGTTACCTGATTCAGGTGAACTAAAACGGCGGGTAGTTAGCCCATATGGCTTGCGAAATGAGGATTGCTCGAAATTTTTAAAACTCTCCCTCAGACGTTCAGTTACGATCTTCGGAAGATGGTTAGCATGTACTCAAAAGCCGGTTTTGCTATATGGGAATTTATCTGATCATAATTCAATTATCTCCGTTTACTGTCTACTACTAACTGAATACCCATCATGTAAAGGCAGCGGTTTTCCCGCTGATGTCAGCCCAGACTTGCATTAGCTTAACTCAACATACCTAGAGTGTTGGCATATATCATACTTCTTTGGCTCATTGCAGCCTATAGGGCAGATGTCAACTAACAGCAAGCTAGTTTGTCTCCCAGGCACGAATGTGTAGATAAGATTTTCCCTCTTTGTCAAGTGTTGTATTTCTCGGTTAAGAAGATACGTTTCACTCGGTTAATGGACACCCACTTTTGGATTCAATAAAACGCAGGGATATCAACCGAGTAGGTAACCATATTATGGGTTTCTTTATTGTCATTTTTGGAATTAAAATACGTCAGTTTCGGAACTTGCATATTTCTCCCGTTTCCTTAAAGGATATCTACCTCCCCAGTCCTTGTTCAGTTTGGTCGGACAAAATAATGGCAGACTGTGCGGCGTCCTCACAGTCCAGCTATTTGTGTTCTTAGTTGAATAGTGACCAACCTGAACCAGGCTCACGACACGTTTGACACTTTCCCCTGAAAAGCCTTTGTTAGATAACACTTTCCATTCTGTCTTGGATGCATTTTGCTGTTTCACAGTGCAAGTTATTTTGGGTAAAATTCCACGAAAATGTTAGCCTCAGACTAAAAAATGTAGACTCGGAAGTTTTTGACGCATTTGTGTGCATAAGAAGCTGTTTCAAATGAAGATGATGTGGAAACTAAAAGTAGATACTCCATTTCTTAGGCGAGAACGTTGTGCGAATTTGCCACACTTTGGACGCCAGAAAATGTCTCACTCAAGAGTAACGGTTGTATTTCAGTCTGTTTTGCTCTACGGCTGCGGAACGTAGTTGCCTAGGGTTGGGGTTGTAAAGCGTATTAAAGTATTTAACCATCGTTGTTGGCACTTGATCTCACGTATTGGGTGGCGTGAACGGGTAAGCAGCGGGTAATCTGGTAGACGTTCCGGCATTGATGATTAAATTAACCCATTCAAGCCTTAAGACTGTAGGTTTGGATGGTTAGGTGATGTATTAAGACCGTCGATCTACTGTTTAAGACGCCGTACACTTCGTCGAGCCCCCGACTTGCTGGCACAGCGCACAAATAAGCCGGTTGATAATCTAAAGAGGGAGCATCAAAGCAGCCACTAATAACTTAAGTACAGTGAGTCACGTTTGCCTTTTGAACGGAGATCTTTGTGCCCTAGGTGGTCTCTTGCTAGCGACGTTAGAGTGACATGGTAGCTGGTCGTATTCACTGGCGTGAATGTGGCGATTGTTTACCTGAGTTGTCTGTGAGATAGTGACAGTGAGTGAATCGAGGCAGGAAAAACTTCAAAGAAGCTGTTTTGGTTGTGTAGGTCTAAATAGACACTTTGCGATTGATTGTTCGAGTTTAGACAAGAAAATGTTGAATTTTGCCTCATTCCTTGTTTCTGTTTTGTCTTTAAGCCAATGCTTGTTCTCCCTATCATGGTTGTATGGTAGTTAAGCACCACTGTCGACTGCGGGTGTATTACCGTCAATAATGGCATGCTCCAGCAGAAATAAACACGGTTATTGCGTTCAGGCTTTGGGGATTGGGCTTACTGGGATTCGCATGATCCACTACTTTTATCTCGAAGACTTGGTATCCAGTTGGTTTTTCAGTCATTGCGCAATGAACGATCCGCCATATTTTTTAATTAATCTGTATCCCGGCATCGTTACACAGCTGTGGGATTTTCTGACACAGTGTTGCTACTTGCCTGTTTTAATGAGCCTGCTAGTTAACCGTTGGTTTTTGTTTTTTTCTCAGTCCATTTTATACAACCCAAGATCCAAACTGGTACCATGCTCAATGATATTTGGATTTCGAAAATGTGCGGGTTCGACTTAATTTTGTTGGATCATGCTGCCTATGATGTCATGGCGTCCACACTTATTGCCCGCCATCATAATTGCTTGAATTTGATTGAAACATTTAAACCGGAATTTGTAAGTGTCCTCTTTGTTTCCCCTTCAGTATTTTAGGGCCCTGGGATACAAACGATTGCATTTGTATTGTTCTCACCGCTTGATCATAAATGCCTTGAGCGTATATCCTACATATGCGATGTTTTTCATCTCACGGATGCTTTTGTCTTTACCCGAATTCCCGCTAACGCCAACTCAGAAGTGTTGGAATCAGTTATGGAGGGTCCAGAGTATCCGAATACGGCTGTGAAGTTCCGTTCGAAGCGAGTAATATCATAAAGCCCTTATGAACATCCCGATATTTAGTTTGGTTCAGTTAACCTAAGTTTCGAGAGATTGCCGTTTTTCGGGCGGCTAACCTTCTCGGATATCACCACCGTTTCGCGATTCCACGAGTTTGGTCATGTAAGCTCAATCAGCTCTCTTTTTGCATACAAAAGGGCATTTTAGAATTTTGATAACGCATCCGGGACATTTCAAGACATCAACCTACTTTTGTGGTCTATTGACGTAAGTATTCCAATGGTAAATTCTGCCTTCGTTATGTTAAGCTAAACAATGTGCTTATGTTTCGAAGAAGCTTTGGTAAGTAGCATGAGTGTTAATTATGAATCTTTACCAGTTTGTAGTAAACAACCAATGTTTTCTTCTCTATTGGATCATTTACTATGCAGTGATGTGGCCGAGGTTGTAACTGTTAAAACGTTCAGCCGTGACTATTTCCCGCTCCTTTTGGGGAAGACCTTAACCAACAATGTTTAGCATTGTGGGTGACGAACTAGTGACGTGCTCTCGAATCGTGTTTTCATCTCATGTGCGGTAGTGACCATCTAGTGTGCTTGATGCTGTTGACTTTTCAGGGACCAATTGGAAACAATCAAGGCAACCCTGGACGTTGGCTGAGCTATATGGTGTTGTTTGTATGTCAGTAACATTATGGTGAATGCACAAACACAATTTCAATAGAAATGCAACTGAAGTTGTTGTTTTAAAGGTCTTGTGATTGCCAAATATTGCCGCTAATGAGTGAGAGGAGTTGTTATTTTTTCCAGGATCTTGAATGCATGATTTATGTGATCGTCTGCTGGAAGGGAAATCTGAGTCATATTATCGTTTCTTTACCCCTAGACTACCATTTGTGTCTTACAATGCCGTCTTTCGGCTAAACGCTCGACCTAGAACGTTTGTGAAAAAAATTGTAGTACCTTTGCATGTGTGTGCATTTGGAACACAACAACGATTTTGGAGGACGAATCTTTACTCGTCTCCCTAACCCATCAAATACTACACAGATAGTCGGCGTGATGGAGCTACTCACCCAGCTAAGCCAACGACTGATTCATTATTTTGCGGTCTCATCTGTATAATTGAGAATGGATTTAGACTGCTTAGTCCTTTGACAACACTGTATTTTGAACTTATGAAATTCATTCTAAATCTACAGGCACTTAAAAAACTGATTTCAATTCTAACATTACCAAGTCGGTTGCTCACTCTGAATGAGCATGTTCACTTTCCTTGTGTTAATTCTAACCTAAAATAAAATATCTTGTGCTTGATCAAGTGGGACATTGCATCTATGTTCCGTTAATTGTAAGGGGCGTGAGTAATTTCTTTTGGAGTGGCTCATACTGTGATCCGTTTTGATTTGATTTTTAAAAATTCACAGTCCAATGGCTTTGTTGCTCGTGCTGTAACAGACGTATGTCACAGATCGCTGGAAACTAGTCCAACCTGAGTTATAAGAGAAACTTTCTCACTTTATCATGCACTGTGTTCCTTATGGTCATTTCAGTTTCATACGATGGTTTTATAATGTATTCCATTCATTTTCCAGGCCCTGGAGGAAGTGTATTCTATTGGTCGTTTGGCCGACCTGGTTGCTTCACAGTTTGCATCTGCTTTCACTCCGGCCACAGAACGCAAGAAGGTTCATTCGTTTTTCATACTATATTCGTTTAATTAACTTTTGCGAAAATATTTTGTAAAACGAGCTTCTACAAGTGTCGATGGATTTGACCCAACGGAAAGGACTTGACGCGGGAACCGATATTCCTCTTACCCGCACAACATTAGAGCTGTGCTTACCAGTGAAACTAATTCAGTCTATTTTTTTTGCTCACCGTGATGCGAGCAGATTGCAAATCACTTCTTTAAGACAGCCATTCCCACTGCTACCTTCTTCATTGTAAGCAACCTACCTGTGACCGTAACACCTTCACATTCTTGTGGTAGCACTATCTCGTCAGCTTGTAATATTGCTGATGAGATATCAGCGAGGATAGCAAAGGCACGAGTTGCCTTTGCCAACCTGCGTCATCTGTGGCGTCGAAAAGACGTTCGATTGTCGCTGAAAGGAAGAGTATATAATGCTTGTGTGCGTTCTGTTTTGCTCTATGGTTCGGAAACGTGGCCTGTTCGCAAGGAAGATATCAACAAGCTTGCTGTATTTGACCATCGTTGTCTCCGCCATAGCCCACATTAAGTGGACTGATCGCGTGAGCAATGCGGCAGTTCGCCGGCGCGTATTCCGGAACGCTCGGGATGCGCGATCGATTGGTCAACTACTCACGTTGCACAGCCTGCGATGGTTAGGTCACGTACTCCGCATGCCAGCTGAGCGTTTACCGTACCGGGCATTATATACTGAGACCACCAACAGTTGGGTGAAACCACGTGGTGGTCAAGCAACAACGTGGTCACGAAATATGAAGAACCCTGACTGCTCCACTGAGCAAAGTGAGTAGGTGTCGTCTGCCTGGCAGGTCACTGGTTAGCAGCGCTATCCGAGCTGGCGGTGTGCCACAGTCAGTGGCGTACTTGCACCTATTCCGTTTCTGGTTCCTCCGCCTAATTTTTATTATTATATTTTTATTGTTACTTTATAATTTTTTTTCAGCAGCGTTTCTTCCTCTAGGGTGTTCCACCTTAATGTTGAGTTGAGCGGCGACCCGAGCCACAGTACCATCTTGTCAGGTTCATGGCTGTTATGATGATGATGGTGGTGGTGATTGATGAGCAGAATTACCAAATCCATCATAATGCCTCGTTATTAACACTGTTGTTTGGAACTTTCTCTCGCCTTGCGTTCAGTAGAAAACCCAATCTGACTCTAGGGTTTGATTACAACAATCTTCGTAACATTACTGTGTTTGACGAAATGGTTGACTACAGAAGTTAGGTAAAGAGTGAACAGATGTCTTGTGGAACCGATTGTCGATTGCACTGTCTTCGTTCCTATAAAGACTGTTCCGTCTTCGTATGGTAAGAGTGGCTTCGTCAGCTTGTGTTTTGACACCGCCTTGTTGTCGTTGATCATCGACTTTGCCCGCACTGGACGGATTAGGGTGAAGTCTTTGTCGTATGCATCTGCGTTGGTTAGTGATGTCGAGTTACCTGACACGTAGTCTGGGTTCATACACATTCACACACGTTCTTACACATTCGTGTTTTGCATCATCACCATATATATATTATATATATATATTATATTATTATTATATATATATATATATATTATATTATTATATATATTGTTATTATATATTATTATATTCTAATCTGCCGTGTATTAGCGGTTACCGGTGTCAGTCTGAATGCACGGTAACATCTGATCGCAGTTTTCATTTTAATTAAAGTGCGCTGCTTATTTACAGAATGTTTACGCCTGTGGTTATTGTACCTAGATGCATCATAAGCTTCTTATTCGTTTGTTTACGCAGTACTTAGTTAATTCAAAAGAGAAAAAGCATTCGGCATCTGTGATTTTCGTCAGCGATTTAGCCCTGCACGATCCGGTCGCATGCATCGAGCCATACATGAAACCGAGTCATCTTTTGGATCTGGTGTTTGCCGAACTATCCTCCGACGGGCATTGCGTCAAGGTGTGTTGGGACAAGCTGAGTCATTCGTACGTTTCCGATTCCTGATGCACACTTCTCATGCAGTATCTTTTTTTTTTCTCAAGGAAACGGTTTTAGGATGTGGAAGTATTTTTTGTCACTTAGGAAATTTTTGCTTGTTTTCGCTGTTGACACCCAGAGTTTCCCTTTCCCTTTCTGAGTTTAAACATGTCTAGGGTGGCTTGTTTTTGTTGCCTAAATCGTATGGGCAACGAGTTATGGATGTAATGACTATGTTTGATCTTTCGATTGCTGATCGTGCTAATTTTATTGGCAGTTTTCGCCGATAATTATCCAAGTGTTCATCGGTGGTATGGACTGCACTGACTCCCTACTCTCTTGAGAGACACGTAAACTGTCAACCTTCAGTTATCTACATTCTGTCCGTTTACTCTTCACAAGCTGGACCCAACATCACGGCAACAACCCTGTTCTTTTGTGTGCATTTTTAGAGGGGCTCCGAGTTCGGCATCGATGGCCTAGATAAGCATACTTTGATACAGTAGCTCATCTGCTTATAAACGGTTGGCGAACCTGCGCGTCTGTTTAATAGAACTATTGGCTTTCATAAACAAAGTGTGGTCACATTCTTAGAATAAGTTTTCGTGTTTTTATCGTTCAGGTTGTAGACCTGGCCACTAATCATATGACTGATCGTAAACTCTCTCTGTCATTACAGTTTTGTTACAGACAGCTTTTCTTGTGCTGCACAGTATTTCGCGATACTCATATGTTTGACTCTGCCGGCAGTGCATGTTTATAGTTTTCCTTGACTTCAAATCAAATAACAATTTGAATGACAAGTTCTGAGTTCAGGTTTATATACCTTTTTTTTAAAAAAAAGTTGTCTATCTTACTGTGATGTCCTATTCAATAAATTACTCGCCATTGGACATCTAACTTACCGTACTTTATTATGCCAGATTTCATCAGTTTTGTTTGTTATGCTAAACCCCGTAGTTCTCAGTTACGTGCCAACATGTTCCGGGTGTCTTGCCTACCTCAACGTTTTTTTTATCCCGCCAATCGGGCGATCGGTATTACTATTCCGTGATCAGGTGGATTTTGGCGTAGTGACGTTGTTCCTCTGGAATTTATAATGTGTCAACCGTTGATAGTTTTCGTACTAATTGAGTATGCCTACTAGTAATCTACAATAAGTCGAATAATGAATGCGGAATATTTTTGTTTGTATCTGTGTGTGCATTTGATCATTATGTTGATTTCGTTTGTTGTTCTCCGCTTGCGGCCGGTAGCAGTCCTCCATCGGTCGAAAATGTGGATGGCAAAGAGAACGAGGAGCGCTTGGCACCATTCTATACCGATCTGCTACAGACCCCCAATCTCGGGCTACATCCGTGGCTTTCACGACAGGTGTTGTTGAAAGAACAGGTAATTGGCTGTTACCAGTTATACCTCTGATCTGTTGCTCCTCTCCTCTGAATCCCGTCTGCGGTACACTGTTTGCGTTTCAGAACTGCTGTGTTGCACGCAATCTCAGGAGCGAATTTTCAGTTTAAATCATTAACGGTGCAGAAGTTCATTTGTTTCGAAATCGCACATGAGATGAGCATATTGGCAGATCAGACCGCGTGGGAGTCACAGGTCTTTTGTAAGTGAATCCATGCTGCAGTTCACTTTGACTTGAATGGCGTATTCAGACTACATCATTGGTAGCATCGCTAACTGGCAGTCCTACTGTCATTGGTTGTGCTCCCGGCGATGATGACCACTGAGAACCTCTTTAGCGAATACCACTTTACTCGTCCTTGTAATTTGACTATTTTATAGCTTATAAGCACCTTGGGGGCGCATGCTAAGTTTAGAACTGTGGATGTTGATTTTGTGGTCGGATTGATTTCCCTCATATCACAGAATCCACCAGATTCTTTGTTCTTCGCTGAACAGCTGTCCACAAAATGAACTGTCTTAATTTCCCGTAGGTTCTGAGTGTATTTGGCTTTCAGTGGACCCAGTTTCTAAAAGTAGGCATCCAGCAGCGACTAATTGGGTATATTTACAGGTAACTGACAATTACCAATATGCACAGCGAATCATCCTCCTCACCAAGCGTGGCGAGTTAAGTCCATCTGATCACTTAACAGATAAACCCTGTTTACACAATCGAATAGTTTCTGTTTCCAGCTTTCACGTTTCTAGACGTTTGCTGTTATACGAGTATAGGTCAAGTGTGTGTAACGATCCACGTCTGATCGTTGAGTTACGCGTAGCCCAAAAACGGATCCCCAAATGAAAACAAGATTGGACCCAACAATTTCTACGGTACTATTAAAGAAATGCATCAGTAATTACAAAAAGCAAACCTCAATCGTTCGCGACGATAGTCTCGTCCAGCAAAATCAACAGTTTCTCAACAGACCAGCAAGGTCAAAGGTCAGCCGTCACGCCAGTAAGCCAGGACAAGAATGGCTACTCGCGCCAAGAACAGTTAATGACACATTAGTTCAATAAAACAAAACGGGGTGGGTGAGGTAGTGGGAACAAGTGTCAGGTTAGGGGGAAAATAGGGAATGCAAACGATGGAGACGAATTTTCTCAGTTCATGGATCAACAAATTTACACTGACCAAACACTCCCAGATTGCCCAAACCAATGCTGCAAGGCACACTTTCACCTGCACGTTCTTTGTGGCTTCCAGATGCACACCCAATTGTCCTCCTGTTGTCTACATCGACTTCGCTCTGTTTTGACATTTTTAATGCTCTTCAACAACTGATATCCCTGTACTTCTCCAGGAGGCGCTGACTACTTTACAAACCGACCTGCTCGCTGTTGCACATGAAGTTAATCACCCGCTACCTGAATTGTCTAAAGTTCCACAAAACAAGTCCCAATGGGCATCTCTCTTCGGCAATCAAGTGATGGAACTGTACGGGTAAGCCACCTTTAAAATGTAAATTCATGATATTACTCATAAGTAGTCACTAATTAAGCAGCTTTTGTTCGCTTCCGCTGGTGCATTGCGAAACATAACCAACACCGTCCTTGTCGATGTTTATTGCTTTCCTAAACATGCGATAAGCTTCTAACGCAGTGCTAATGATCAGCTGACAAGATAATTGGTTACGGACTCAAACATAATTTTAAGCAGTCGCGGTCTGCAGTCTGAGGTCACTTGGCCTAATGGACGGCGTAATCAGCCAATTTGGTCGATTCACTCTGCGCTCTGCTCCCAGTGCGGTGATTCGCATTTGACGGCTGATCCTCGCAATCCGAGTGTTTTGACGATCTAATAAATGGTATTGACTTGATTGAAAGGCTTCTGCGACAGCACTTTGTTGCAACCTCTTGGTTGTCACTAAGGTAACGTTGCACATTAGTTTCTCATGTTGTTTGATAAGTAACCCGTTCGGTTTGCATATTGCCTGACTTTCCCCATCATAAGTTGTCATCAAAATGATCATAATGTATTAGTAGCTTGATTCAAACATCAAAAGTTTGAAGGTTTACCTAATAGCAGATCTTGTTATGTTTTGCCTTCAGTTGTCCAATTTACCCCAAAATTAGGCGTACACTTTGCAAAAGTGAAGAAGGAAAATAAGCTTCACAATGAAATAAAGACTATGGTTTTTTGGAAGAATAGCAATTCTGGTTTGAATGTTGACATTACAGTGTGCAACTGCTTTATATTATAGTTGGAAACTTATGACGATCCGGTCATCGTAAGTTTTTGGAAATAAGGCATCTAATGGATCCCAGTCCACATCCGTTTAGTACCCTCGGACACGACCATAGTGGGATCACAAACGATAGCACTTGAATTTGCCGTTCCTTACCCGGCTCTTCAATAGGCGACTGTAGCTCTGTCCCTATCAGAGAACCCCATTTTCCCCAATAGCGTCTCTTTCCCAGGCAATAAAACTTTGATTAATCAAGATGGGTGTTAATTCCCAGAACACCCGGTTGGTAATCTCTACTGTTTACCTGCTTTTCCCTTACTCCACCATACTCATATGGTTAGTCAATGACGTTGACAACCGTTTTTGTCAACTGTCCTTCAACCTTTTGATTCTAAACTATTTGTAGGTCACCGTGAACCTTACGTACATTGGTACATTTTTATCCGGACGTGCACGTTTTCGGTCGGAATAGGGTAATTCTTTGTTCGTTTTCTGACTTGGCTTGGGAGCGACCAGCAGGATCTGGTGGGTTATTCTTGCGGACAGAATTTTATCGTTCTTTTGTCCTCAAGACGAAAAATTCGAGTTCTGTCGAAACGCTATGTTGTTTATGTCTACAACACATCAGTTGCACAAGTACCAGACAGGTATGAGAGATTGCATTAGCAGATGTTAAACCAAACTGACAAGAGATGTCAAAAGTGTCTATTTTCCTGTTTATACATTAATGTACGCTCTAAACACCACGCAGAAACTTTCCGTAGCGCTTATCTGATACTTGGCTTAACCTCCTTTTTTACTTCCCGCTTCAAATATGGAACCGTTTCCGGATTAATCCGATGTACCTATTGCTTCAGATGGCTTACGGAAAGAACTGTTTTATCGCTACAGCCACTATTTTGGCTGTTGTCCAGTCCAACGACCCGAAACTAGAATTTCGAGGTGATTTCAAACGGCTTTCGTTTATTGACCAGGACCGTCCTCCTGTTAGAACCACGGCATGCAACGCACGAGTGGTAGAGGTTCGTTAATAATAGTTTTGTCGTCGCATCCGGCATTTCTCAGTAGAAATTAATGAACCCTCCTTAGTCGACTCTGTGTGATTCCTTCGTCTGGAGCACTCGTCGATCTTCACGACTGGTGAGTGCCATGGACGTTACCAGATAGCTAGAACCACCTGATGCAGCGAAAGACCATCGGTGCATGACAACTCAGTTTTGAATAATTCCAGTTCCTTTCTGCAACCATCAGAATTAACTATTCATTCAGTGCTAGACGTTTTTTGGAGCATATTGAAGTATTCTAGTCAATCGCTAGTTCAGTAGTTTATCAATGGAAAGTGAGATCAGGACAACTGCACACATCGGTAGGTGCCTGCCGCACGTCAGCTTAACCGATCGATCAGATTGTCGAAAACAACTAAGGTAGACAAGGGTCACTTGGCAACTGCAGCCTGAAGGAATGGGGACAGAATGCTGAATCCATCAACCATTCAATAACTCCATATTCCATTCTGCTGAGTGTCTGCAGATCGCAGTCCTAAATCGCTTGTATTCATGTTTCGGAGCCCATAATCAGTTGGCCTATGTATGGTGGTCATTGGTTTTGTGTTGGCGAGTCGTCACATTTTTAGAAGGTACTGTAGCATTGAATAACTGCTTTAAAATTTGTTCTTTACATTTTTTAGCAGTCTTTACTTCTGTCAGTCGCGTAACCTAAGTTCAGACTTCATCATCTTGAGGGTTTGGATTAACGTTTTATCTCTGCCACTTAATGTCGAAATTTCCCTCAATTTGAATGTGTAGTGTGGCTGAAATACAATACAGCAGCAATTCGTTTGTACATAACAATTCAGATCAACGATTTTCGTCTGTCGAGTCTTTTTCCTAGCCAAGCTGATGTCTATTCGGGAAATCTCATTCATAATAAGTTAGTTAGTAGCGGTTCTAACTACTGTGATGTCGTTCCGTTCTGACGCTGGGCGTTTATCTGTTAGCTTACCTGTGCATGACTTTTTCCGCTACTGCACCCTGGAACTGCGACACCAAAGTACACGCCTATTCGTAGAATAAATAACGCATCTATGTCCAAGTCATTTTCACTTCACCATTTTCTCCACAGTCCAGTTTGTAAATCAGGCAAGCTAGAATTACTGAACGCGGTTCAACTGGCACAAGCTTGCAGTTTGGCCCTGTCTACTTCTGCGCGCCGTCTACGAAGTGAACCTGGCGTAGCATCAAGTGAAGGTGGAGTAAATCTGGAGAAGCTACTGGCACGCTTCGAACGCTCACTGTTGGTTGCAAGTCAGTTGGACGCCAAAGCCTTATCACAACTTGAAGAGCCGACTAAATGCGAACCCATTCTGTTGCATGCTTTGCGCGAAGCCAAGTGAGTTATCGATTTATTTCCACCTGATTTGGTCAGTTCTCTGCCTGTTTATCAGTAAACAAGCTGTAGCTTGGATTGGTTATAGTCAACGGTGTTGGAAGAATGCATGCTAGTACTTCGAGTTGTTCGTTGAATCAAACTGATTTGCATGTGGAATGTTAGCACTTCGTTTTACTTTATCAATCACAACCTGGGGAGTATTTTAAGCACTCATTGTAACGCATCATTCCCATGTGTTTTTGGTTGATAACGGTGCTCAGCTACCATAAACCCACGAGGAAACAGCTCTGGCTTACAAATGAACTAGGGGAGGGGGAGAGATATACTGTTTAATTAACGAAAACCCTATGCATAAACTCACCGATTCACTGAACCCGATTAGTCACTATCTCCTCTGATCACCAGTCCTTCCGCTCAGAAGAACACACATCACGGGTCCAAACATAATAACTGCTTCTCCTTCCCTATGCGGAGTCATCGATTGACCACCTTTTACCCTGTGCCAGTAAAATGACGAACGACAGGACGCATGAGATGGTATTCAGTGGATCGACATTCTTAATTCGTTCATTGTCATGGTTTGAGTGAACAAGCTTGTTCGATGCCTCACGGTCAGAGCCATATCTTCTTACCTCTTAATTGTTGACCCACTTCTGTTATCCGATAGGTGCGATTGGACACAAACGCTGGTAGGTAAAGACATCAGTACCCTCCATATTCCCAACTTTTAGCCTGTGTCTCACAGTCGTAAATTGAAACTGTTCCAACCTTTCTTTCAATGCGATCGTTGAGTTTTCTTCCGACAGCTTTTTGACTCCAGGGATGTCTGAACCTATAGAACACCACAATAACGCGCTTAGGGTTATTT
>LOND01006623.1:0-13724 GCA_014220965.1 Paragonimus kellicotti
TGAAACGAATCCAATGAGGTCTTGTTTTCTACCTCATCGCTCTGCATGTAAGTGTATCAGCGGTGAGATGTCATCATCATCATTCGTTCGGCAGCTCAACGTATTGTTACGATCTTTCTTCAAGGACACCGGGACTTACCAGCGCTTCCCCTTACTTATGTTTGTCAACTTTTCAACCGAAGCCTCATCACAAACTGATCGCCGTTCTGTTTATTTATACAATGCACTGCACAGGACAGGAATCTATGTTTACTTAACATTAAGTGCTTGCATTACTATCGCTAGTCCGGAGCGCTGGTGTTCACGCGAGTCCAATGTGAGTTTGCGAGTGAATTTCGACATGAAGAATCAACCATCTAACCCTAGCATCTTCTATCCCCCTAAAGCATTCACCTCAGAACCCGCTGAAGTTATTTATCATTATTATCATTTCAAGTTGCTCTACATAGTTTGGTAAAAGTACAAAATTTAAGTGTATTGAAAGCAACAAGACTGCTAGCTATCATTTTGAAGACAATCGGTGCAGATGTAGTAAACATAAATAAGGTCAATTTAGCTTTTTAATGTTTTAGAACATCCATTCTCAGACATTTCTGACCCATTCTGTCCACATTTAGACTCATCAGGACAAAAAATGGTCGAACGGGTTCAACCTAACAACTGTTCGCGTTACAAGTCACGGATTTTGACCGTTCAACCACCGTGAAAGAAAGTTAAAAGCTAATGGTGTGTAACTCATCCACACCCCGTTGGTGTGTATGGACATAGTCCACCTAAAGTTGTCATTTTATGTTGATTGCGACCATGTGAACACTAAGCAGCGAGTGTACCATTGTTGCAGACAATTCTTTCTCGTTGCCGATGATTTGCAGTTGCGTTAATTTACGCGTTTGTTCTCCTTGAATTCCTTGCTTTACGCTGTCAATTCAAATACTGTTAGACGATGCGCTATGTACTCGGATAGGTTTGTTGTCAGAGTCTGTACGCAATACGATTGTCTCATGACTGGAAGTGTAATTCAATGCCCACTGTCCGACATCTTGTTCTGAGCTCAGCTATTGTTTCGAGTTGGTGTTCCCATTCAATCAGACATGTTTCTTTCCTCGATCATATCTGAATTTCTGAAACGCAACAACTTTAACTAACAGAAGATAGGATGTGGTTTTGTCAGAAAATTAAGCAAACGAGATAGTCTGAAGTAATTCAAGTTCCGAGGAGTCGGAACATCAGCGCAGCTCAACAGAATCATGCTATCAGATCCAAAGCTTCTTTGGCTGTACCACTTGGTAAAGGTCAATGTAGAAGGTGTTGCAGATAAGCTTGTGAACGAACACGAGAAAACAGTTAGTCATAGTAACAGTTTGTGGTGAAAATCGACCACAGCAATTCCGAAGAAAGAACACAACAAAGCTCATAAATCTAGGAGTGTTTACCTTGCAAGAGTAAGAACAGAACGGAAGGCGTGCGAGGGCGATATGTGCATATGTATGCACACAAGTGACATGTAGTATATTCGCGGTAGACAAAATAGGCTCGCAGATAATATACAATGAAACGCAAAAAGAAAGCTACAAACTTCACATGGGTTATCCAGTAAAACAAGTTTTAAATATCTTCTAAATTTTATGACATGAATAGCACAGTAACCAACTGAAAAACTGGAGCTCATCCGTCAATAGATCTATAGTTAATGTCTAATTGTCAATGTTGGTTTTACAAGAGTGACAGCTGTCAGCCAACATCAAGTACACGGCTGACAAACCCATTTACAGGATAGGACAACACCGTAAAGAATTATTAACATGTCATATATTTTATCACTGTACTTGGTAACTCTAGTATTGGAGGTATTTCATACAAGTATGAGGTGTTATGCTCATTCTGAGCGATTAAGAATGAATCCGGGGAGACTGTACTGATTCGCTTTGATTTGGTGCAAATCCACATTCACAAAAAATCTACATAATCTGAAGGCTTACGTTAGCCGGTCAGTTGGAAGATTTTTACAATTGTTTCTTGCCTAAACGGATTCAGAATGTGACTACTAGTTCGAAGAACAAGGTGGGAAGTAGCTAATTTGTTGGAACTTGATATATCAAGTTTAAATACTGTCGTGCGTTAAGATTACACATAATCAGATAGGTTCTTCTGCAAGTCGGTGAGAGAGACTACAGGTAAGAGACCAGAATTGATTATCTGTACACCTTCCATTTTCAGATGGCACGGCATCCGAATCAATCAATTGTCGTTTTCATCATTTATTCAACTGATGTTGACAGCTGCCACTTTACAGAGCTGGTTCTCAACAAAGACTGTGGTTAACCACGATTCAAGAATGAACGTACTTATCATTCGCCAATCAATATCTACGTATTGATTTCCCTTGGGACTACATAGACCGTACGACTGTAGGTTTGCCTAAACAGATGAAGAAACGCAATGGTGCTTGGTTTGGCAACGTGACTAGCCGAACAACTATTGATGTGGTAATCTCATATCTAGTGTACCCCAGTCATCAGTGGATAGCAAGACAGCTTTCGTATTATTTGTAAAGTTATATCACGTCATCTCATTCGTTCAACTGTGCATAGTAGCCACAACAACAAATAATCGCAAATTGATCAAATACTCCTTTCGTGTGCTTCGGTAAAAATGATTTCCACGAAGGTTATGGCTTTTATAGCCTTTTCTCCACAATCTTTGTCGGACCCAAATCCTGCTTGTGATTCAATGATGCGCTATGTGCGTAGAACAATGACAACATTACAACTAGTCGTCTTCGAGTGGTTGGACATCTTAACTCCTACATACACCCAATCCGTATTCTTGAAAACGCCCTACGTTCCTCATAATTGAACCTTTGGTGGCCTTGGTAAAAGTGTTGGAATGTCGTCGACACCGGCCACTGAGTACATAGTGTACTTCATATCATTTTATCCAACATTGTTCTTACCTTCTCTATGATCCTAATGCGAATTATTGTAGTTTATCAACCTGTTGTTTTTTTGATCGAATAAGATCCGCAACTTTCTACAGTTTACATATTCGGTGGAATTAACCGTACTTCATGATTTCTAGACTGTCCTGTAATGTGCTTCTGATGTGTATGCTCAACTTTCCAATTCGGCGAGGACTAAGTAGATAATATTCAAGGAATTTTAGCAATCAACAGGAAACGGTGTTCCACAAACTGAATGAACTTAATTGTAAGCTTACTACTGGTGGAAAAATACAACTGCATTGATTTCTTAGAAAACACGCGAGCCCGACTGAAAATGTCTAATTTCAAAACAACTTGTGAAGAGTCGATAATTTTATGTATTAATAACTTTCCATTCAAGATACAGTGGCCTTGCAAGACCAGACGGCGCGGTAACAACATAAATCACATTTGCAACTGACCGAACATGAGTGACCCAACAAATCGAAGGTAATAGTTCACGAAGCGACTTTACATTGACAGAGGTGAATAACAGATTTGAACAAGTGTTTACATTTGACCAGAACCACGTGAGCAGTGAGACAAATGGAATCGATACAATCACTCGGTTAGGCTAGTCGAAGAGTCGATTGATTTTGAAGAAGTTAAAACAGGAAATCGTAATCTGTCTGAGCTAAAAATGGCTTACTGACTTGATGAACTGGCAATTTCACCGATTCTAGGCCATGATTTCTTCTGGTAAACGTCCCAAAATCGAATGACTCGTCGATTGACTTACCTGATTGATTATATCGTTGTTCACTTCAGTTTCACCCTTCAATTGTACCCAACCTATTGTAGTTAACAACGCGTAGTGAAGACCAACGATCACATTATCCAACTCGTGAATAATTAGGCGAAGGCAGATATTCAGGTATTGAAGTAGCTGCAAAAAAAATATAAGAAACATTGGAGTTTACTCTGGTAAGAAATGGAGTTTCTCGTACACTAGTTTGCGAATAGTAACTGTGGCCTCACAGTTTTATGGTTATATGCAAACCATTGTTTTGTTCGACATGTTGTTGAAACATATACCACATCTGCCTGTTTTATGGTTGAACAGACCTCATGCCACCTACATTACTGGCTCACGTTTGCAGCATTTACCCCCATGCGTGTTCAGTTGATCCGCGACCTGTCGCCCTTTGGCCTGCGTTGTCGCTGATTTAGCCAGTTTCAAATGTCATCAATTTTATAAGTGTATGATCCGCTCTGAAGATATCGTTGCATCATGACCGAAACGTTGCCAACAAACAAAAATTCTGTTCACTTTAAGTTGTTATGAAATAATGGTCTTAGGTTTGTAGCCGTTTTCCGTCTGCACAACAGTCATTCAATATCAGTGTGCAAGATTCACTCTGTACAGCAAGTAACGCTGCCACTGAAAAGGATGCTGTGTGGGTTTGTCGGTAATAATTCTTTGGTGCAGAAATCATGGACGTTTTCAACTAGTCATATCGCTTGAAAGAACAATCGACCTCAACAGTTCCAAACTAAGGCGGCACTGCATCAGGTGTTGTACCGTTTGAATGTTGCTGGATGGACCGATAGGAACATGTGTTAAAGCGCCAATTCGTTTAGGTAAATCGGATACTGTTCAACAGTTTCACACAGCAAAAATTTACCATATTTGTGTCAAAAAAGAAAATGAATTCTGTTGTATCTGTATTATACAATTTTGTATTTATCAGTGTTGCGTGTAAACATTCCGATTGCTAACAAGCTGGTCGTGAGTAGGCTACACAGTACCAATCTTTCTCCCTCTCTGTGCCTGTAAAGGTTACAGAAGAGGTAAACCTTCTCATAGATCTAAAATTGTGAAAGAGTAATTTGCGAGCTACAAAATGTAAGCTATTTTATTCAAAATCATTTTGTCCCCATCCCTGCGTAACGTACAGACTGCTATTAGGTACGACAAATTATAGCATGTATAACAAATAAGATCAGTTGCCAGCAGCTTCTACAAAATTCGATCATCACAATCAAGTTCAAATCGATCATTCAACGTTTGTAAACAAGCAAATCGCACTGTCTAGAACTTACATACAGTTTCATTTTGCTCGGTAACTAAAAGCAATGGATTTTCTACAATGTATGGTTACCAAATAGCCAGGTCTTACCGATGAAGTAAATGTTCTATATTGTTTCGCCTGGAAATTCAAGATTTTGAAACTCACCATTCACCTAATAGAAAACCTTTTGCACTCACCTGGTAAAATATTGCAGGCAATGAAATGGTCACTATTCTAGTAACAGAACGAAAACCTCCCTCATTATTGTTACTATTAGGTAAAATATGTAATGTTGACGAACGGATTAAAGCGATGGATAAAAGTGTTATCATGGACAGTTAATACTATTCAGATGGCAGGAAACAAACAAAAATTGCTTAGCCCTCGGGCTCGATTTCATGCATTTTTTGCATGTGTACGCGCACGACTTATAAACCAACTGAATTTGCATGATATATTCTGTTGATGCTATTGCCATCTCCTCAACAGAAGTTTCCACGTTGCCTATGAGGAATTCCCGTCATTTGTCTGCTCGCTTTTACTCATTCCATCACCAATAAAGCTGGCCTGTGACAGTATTCGTCAGCGATTGGGAATAATTTCCCTCCTATTATACCACGCGACGAACCGAAAGCGATGGTAATCAGAGCATTTCCCAGTGTTTCTTGTCATCTAATACATTCAGAGTCTTTATGATTATTTTGCATAGGTCTCGTAAGTAACTTCATCCTCTGATGATTCGTTCCAGGTAGCCTCATCTGGACAGGCCTTTGAACTATAGACAATTCACCCAAGGAAACTTGATTCCGGGGACAATTCATTCCAATACAATTCCTCCCATAGACGGCCCATCAACGAGCTGTATCGACAGACCCCTTCGAAGTCAGCCACACCCACAGGCAGTTGACGTATGATGTGCGAACATGTGGATACATCAGATAAGAGTGTGCAGCGATTATCAGTTTTAAATATGGATGGTGAAGTCATCAAAAAGAATGAACGAGAGTGGAAAATGATGAGTGCACCTGTGTCATCAAGTGATTTACTTTGAAATGTCCACTTGGTTTCAGTTTTCAGACGACTGATCATAATTACGCTTCAACTGGGTAAAGCAAATCAGCTTCGATTTTGCCCTGGAAATACGGACAGTATTCGATGTCGTTAACTGGTAATTGTTTATATGTGACTGTCACATTCAGCCAGGTTATATAAAGTAGTGTTGAGCCCAGAACAAGTTAGGCATAGTCAGCATAGTTTTTGACGTTCATCCGTTACACCGTCAATGACGAAAGCACTTATGAAGTGTCGGCTGTCGTACCGAATGTTACACTAACCCCTGAGGCAACCGTTTTCAATAACTTGGATCGTTCCATGAAAAAAAGATCACATCCGACAAAAAACACTTCCCAGTAAAATAAACCTTATCGGTTTCTGAACCTCATTCGACCGAATCTAGCTAGCATGTGACGACATTTGCTCATGTCTAATCTGTCGGCCAGAAACTCATGATTTTCTTATCGACCTCTCGCCAGGCGAGTTTTACAATTTTCCGTGCTTAGTACATCCTATTTTTAGCGATGTGAATAAAATAAACTCATTTGTTACCCTCGTACGCACATATTGCATCGGAAAGTCCCTGAATGAGGCACGGCTTTCATTATCTATTTCGCACTCTGTCGCCTCCGCCCGTGTGGTCGCGTCTAACAACGCGATCTCCAAACCTCGGTTCAGTGAGGTTTTGAAATAACCGACCCGCACACTTCTCACCTGACATTTTCTCTAGTAGATTTTCGTCTATAATTTCTCGCCTGCTCCTCCAATTCCGTTCAATGAGTAGTCGTTCGATGTGTCATGTTGTCCGTAATCCACGTATTGTGGGCTTGGACCATGTCTCGCAACCGCGTTGAGATATTACACGGAATGTCGAAATGATGCTGTAACTAACTTCGTAACAACAACAATCTTTTTTACGTCTTGCTGTTTCTACCAATTTACCTGGCTCGTTCTCCAAATGATTGGCTCGATGACTGCAACTCACATCACCCTCTTTTACCTCGGTACTGCTAGCCATAGCAGTTTGCGAAGTTCACCCCGTTGAACAAGTTGGTTGTATGTTCTGCGACCCGTATGTGCCTGACCCGTTGAACAGACACTTCAGTTTATCTCAACATCCTTTCACTGGACCGCCTCGAGCAAGCTGACATACTTGGCGGTTTATTTCAAAATATCCTGGAGACACTTTGATGGTCACTTTTTCGCCATAACTGTACGGTGACTATAGGTTTCCGTTCACGATTGTCAAGCAGAGATATTTTGAAAGAAGTTCAAACCGCCTACTTTCACGTAACGAACCGAAGCATTCATCTGTTAGATCAGTAGTTTCAATCCTCTCCAGATTCCCGTAAAATTCATAAGAAGTCAATTTTGCGAACAGCTGTTTTCGGTAATTCTCATCAGGCTTTTACAATTACATAAGGTAAATGCGAATTATATATGAAAATTATAACGTGTCAAATAGGTCATCAAAAAATCACAGGAGGGTACGGATCACAGTCTACTGGGGTGGGTGAGGTGTTGGTGAATGTGTTTGAGTGTTACACGCGCCTGTCATGAGACATGCGTTCATCAGTGTCGAGTGGTTCATGCTTGCTCGGGTTTCAAGTGGATGTGGAATGATTGGCCAGGGGAGGTGGAGGGTTTGTACGAACTGTTTTTGGGCACATAGGCAGGGATTGTGGAGTCTGATAGCAATAGCCTCGGCCGTTGATAACAGTCGCACTCTGACAGCTCTGGAGCCGGAATGACGAACCTTGTAGATTACTCGGAACGCTTCATCCGGATTTATTTGATGGCCAGTGTCAAGTAAGTGGGAGCCAATCGCACTGGAAATAGGCTTTCTCGAACCGCTGCGAAGCCATTTCGGTAGGTGTTCACGAATCCTTTCCGATAGCCGCCTTGTGGTCCTCCCAACGTAACCTGCTTGACAACAACAGGTGAGAGAGTAGATACAGAAAGACGAAGAGAACTTGGGCAAACTATCCTTAAGGCGTGGCACCAGTACCGGGCAGGTGTCGAACGATACGATAAGTCTCGCTGCAGGGTAGGCACTCTCGACCGCGTTTGAAAGTCTACGGCTAATTATTTCACTGTTAACCTCACCTCTATATGAAAGACAGATGAAAACCGGCTTTTTCTCCGCTGTCTGGACGATTCAAGTTTCGTACCGGGCCGCAGATTTTTGTCTATGAATCTCTCAGGGTATCCATTTCCAATGAGAGTTTCCCGAATATATCCTACTTCCTCCTGGAGAGTGTCCGGTGTACAGATCTTTTGCGCTCTGTTCAAGAGACAACGTACCAAATTTCTTTTGTACTTCAACGGGACAAAACTGTGAAAGTGTGTGTATTGACCCGTCCACGTTCTTTTCCTATGAATTGATCTTTGAATTGTTCCCTCTGGTTGACGAAGCAACGCGACATCTAGGAATGAGAGTCTGCTGTGATGTTCTAGCTCGACAGTGAACTTTATATTCGGGTGTGCTTTGTTGAACTCATCTAGTATGACCTGGGGATCAACATCGTTTGGAAGAAGACAAAAAATGTCGTCCACATAGCGCTTGTAGAGCTTGCACTTAGATACGATGTGATTGAGTTCAGTGGTCTCTAGTTTGGCCATAAATATATCGGCGAGTAGCGGACCTAGAGGTGAACCCATTGCTACTCCATCTTTCTGCCTGTATAACTCTCCATTAAATTGAACATTATAGGTGCAAAACAACAATAGTTCTTTCAATTTTTCTCCTGTAATTCCGACATCAATCTGATTGTTCTCGATATAGGTGCACAGATAGTCAATAGTTTCTTGTAATGGAACATTAGTGAATAGAGAAGTCACATCCAAGGACAACATGTTGTCATTCCCGATATTCACTGAATCGATTGAGTCTACAAAGTCGAAGGTGTCCTTTAGGCTAAAAGGAGTTATTCGTGATTTGATCGGTTCTAATATCTCCACTAGCCACTTTGCTACAGCATGATACGGCGAATTGTACATGTCTAGAATCGGTCTTAATGGCACTCCGTCTTTATGAACTTTGGGAAGACCGTACAAACGTGGAATGACCGTTCCCGTAGGTCTGATACGCTCGAAAGTTGAAGATCAATAGTTCTCAACGTGGTCCATTGGGCGGTCTGTTAAACAACTACAAAAAGTTCATTGCTAGTCTTTTTTGTAATTATACATGTTTATGTTTCCGCACGGTTTTTCACGACGAGAAAAGTAAAAGACGAATTTCATTGCTGTGACAAATGTACTTTACCACCCTCCATCCTCTTCCATTATACATAATGGCAGGAATTTTCGATTGCACCGTAAACGAAACGTGCTCGTATTCACCAAAACTAAGTACATGTAATGCCTCGAAGTAACCTTTCATAACGCCAATTTTACTTTGAAACATTGGGTTCCCTTTAATAACTTCATCAATGCAGAAAGAAGACATATGTTGCGATATGTTAACATTTCGTTTACTCTCATCAGTCGCAAACGTAAAACGTGAAGTCCCGCATCATCGATTGCCAGACACCTAGTGATAACAAGGTCACCAGGCTTGACCCACTTAGATCATTCAAAATATTGTTATGCCATCAGAACCGAAGCTACTGGCCTTTAGCAAAGCCATGTTGATCTGAACTCACCAGCCAGTGCTATGTGCACAAAAGTGGTTGAGTCAACCCATAGAGTTGCCATGGTGATGATGACATAATACGTGATGTGACTGTATGCGTGTCCATACCCTGTCTATCTCTATTTGTGTGTCATATATAACTCATGTTTTACGCTTGCGACTGATGACAGTAAACGAAATCATCAGACCAGAAAGAAGACATATTGCGATATGTTAACATTTCATTTACTCTCATCAGTCGCAAACGTAAAACATGCCAGTTATATACATCATACAGATAAAGGACAAACAGGAACCAAACAACTAAAAACACACCAATTATTATGTAATCACAACCATGGCAACCCGATAGGTTGCCTCAACCACTTTTGTGTGCATGGCGTCGGCTCGACATCCAACGTCATCGATTGCTAAACACATCATGACAACAGGTCACCAAGTTGACCCACTAAACTCATTCAAAATATTGTTGCGTAATCGAAACCCCAAGTTATTAGCTTTTTGCGAAGCGATGCTCATTCGAACTTACCAACCGACGTTATGTGCACAAAAGTGGTTGAGGCAACCTATCGGGTTGCCATGGTCGTGATTACATAATAATTGGTGTGCTTGTAGATGTGTCTAGTCCCTGTTTGTCCCTATCTATATGATGTATATAACTAGCATGTTTTACGTTTGCGACTGATGAGAGTAAATGAAATGTTAACATATCGCAATATATGTCTTCTTTCTGCTCTGATGAATTAATTTATTTAATATGTCTCATTTCAATACCATTCCTTACAATCTCAATGACCACAATTATATTTTTATAGGTTCTGAAGCTTAACTTAGTATACAATATCATCTAGAAAACGGAGTCATTCAAAACTAGGGAAAGCGAGGAACGTACTGACGGTTAGAGAGAGATTCGTGTCCACGAAGATACCTCACCAAACAACATTTTATCTTGTATAATACACACTGTGACATTGTGTTTTTCACAATTAATTTTGAGTCGCATCATAACTTACAAATCCTCTTATTTATTTTCAGTTCAGTTTGGATCTAAACATGTCATTTGGAGCTGCTGGATTAGTGACGATATTGAGGACTTTCCTACAACTTTGCTGAAATGGAGAAATACTTATTGCGTGACGCTCCATTTCTTATTTGATGGTAGAGTTTCTAAAGAAAATTTCAAAAACTTGCAGCCATCTCGTTATTGTGAAAAGAAAAACTCTTCGGTTATTGCTAACTACACATCAGTCCCATAGTGAGAACGAGCGATCACACTCTACTATTCACACCACCATTTAGTAGTGAGGCAAGAGCATGGATTTTGACATTGAAGTAGCCGCGAGAAAAATACAAGAAGAAGCATTGGAGTGCAGCGTGGCATGAAATGGTTCTTGATATATAAAGGAACTGAGCATTGGCATCTGTGACAGCTTGAAGTTATGGACCCAGTACTGTAGGCGGATCAATGTTCTTATCTGTTGTCATGTTGAGAGGCATAACCCATGTGTTGGATTCCTGACTAAATAACCCTTGCGTCATTCGTGTTCTTCGTTAGAGAACACTGCTTTGCGGGTCACACAGAAGATTCACTGTTGGACATTGTTGGGAACCTATTTTAAAACAATTTGACGACCGGTAATTATGGACGTTCATTTGTTACGACAATCGCTGCTTATCTCTTTTTTTCTACTGAACCTTATTTACAACTGATGTGGGTTTTGAGTTTAGGCAGAACTCCAACCGGCCATTTTCAAGCAGAAGCACCAGACTCAAGTCAAGTCAAATCAATAGCATGTTTTATGCAATCCGAGGTGAATTTTCAGCCTCTTTTATATATGCACATTTTCGGCAGATGAAAGACATTTTACTATGGATGCCTAGAGCATAAAATTGTTAGTACAAACGTCGAACTGAAGATCTGGTAAAGAAATCGGTCACAGACATGATCACTTGTGAAAAATTATTGATTCGGCTTTGAGATTAAGTCAGAAACGAGAAAGATAGGTTTGTGTTGACAACGGGCGAAGTAAAGAATAATGAATGGACCATTAGAACGGGGTATGTGCAAAAAAATGTCTATACAAGGATTTGGTGGATGATGTGAGAACACACTTAGAGGGATCCAACTACAAGTTGTGCGCTGCATCCGATAGGATTTTTTCTGACAAATGTTTGCACATTCTGGAATGATGGGACAAATGTTTTAGGAATCCGGCAGAAGATTCAAAGTCAACTAGCAAGAACAAGAGAAGAAACAAATAAACAATACATCCGACGGGAGAGCACTTAAGCCATTATAAAAGAATTGACTAGGCATTGGGAAACGTAGAGGGAAGTTAGGCGCCGGACATAGAAAGAAAGCTACCGGAATTCGGACTTCAATAACATAAACTGACCATGTCATATTGTTAATCAAAGCAATTCCCAAATATTTGACAGGAAACAATCGAGGTAAATGGTTCTCTATTTGTATGAAGTAGGAGCAGGCTTTAGAAAGTTTCCCATATTGATCTCCCTTTGTGGGTGAAAACAGATTGTCAACGTATATGAATGTGTTAAAAAACAAACTGCGGGACTCTGATCAATTCGCTGACTCGAGTAAACTGTCCAGCATGGAGAGGAGAAAATCTGATTAGTTGCTTGTTGCCCAACGCCATATCATCCGCATATGTGATTACAAATGTGTGACTCTCAACACGCATGGAATCCATCGAGAGCGAGACTAAGAAAGAGGAGAGAATTGCGTCCTGTAGGTCACCGCAGCCAGTAATGAGTGGTGATGAGGCTTAACCACTGAGTTGAGTAAACTGATTTCGCGTTGTGACGTAATCCCGTAAAAGCTCGATATATGAAGTATGGATTCCAGAGTCTCCGAGAACTCCAAGTAGCCTAACACTATCAACACTTACAAAAGCACGGCTGCAGTTTAAGAAACATATTCGGACGGCTCCTGATTTCCTCCTTCTAAGTTTCTTGAGACATGGGGGACGAAAATCTGTCTGCACGAATTAGAATGGTTTCCCAAGGACAGCAAATAGCGAAGCAGAAACTTAGTTAGCTCGTCAACTGATTGCAGTGCATAGACGGGCCATCATGAACAAACAGTCTCAACTCGAATGAAGATATCAATTTTCTAAGCCTGTTGTAGCTTGTCGGAAGGAAATTACGTAAGTCTGATCCTGCGATCTGTGCAACGAGTGAAGAGCTTGTGACGTGTATTAGTGTAAACACACGTTCACGACAGAGTGGTCAGATGTACCAACTGGGGCATGCCTATGGATTGCGGACGATTGCGTTTTATTGAGGAAGACTACATTTGGATGCACGTCCAGACGCGTCACAGTGTTGTGCGGACCGAGAATAGTTGGAAATATGATATCAAGTAGTTTGAAATAATCGCAAACAATACAAAATGAAGTGTTGCGAACGTCCAAAACAGCTGGGGAAAAGCCATCAACAAACTTGTCAATCTCAGTCATTTGGGAGGTAAGTAAATACTACATGCTACACCTGTACGAAAACCACATAATTGGCAATCAGAGGGAGAGAGAGAGAGATTGACAGATAAAGTAAGCTAACAGTATTTAATAACAGTTCAGAAGGTAGAAAATTTCATTAGTCCAGCGCATACATTTTATTCTTTGATTTCACTTACAACATAATTTGCATTTACATTGAAAGTAACTTTTGATGGGAGTGCCATATTACCTCAAAAATATATTTTGTAGCAGTAGAATGTACTTAGACAAAGTACTAATAATTTTATCTGAATACTTTCAGCAAACAGTTTAGCAGCAATAAACAAACTATACGAAAGATCTCATACTTGCGCCTTTTGTTATAAATATAAAGTATGGATAGTGGAAGAATAAACGTGACGAACAAGTGTTTTCGATAATTCCTCATCAGACCAATACAATTATATAGATTCATAACACGGAACATGATTGTGTCTAAGCCACGGAGTCACATTACCACGGTAGAAAGAAGGCTGTTTTTATCCACCTCCCTTTTAAGAATGATACTGCAACAGAGACACTAAACC
>LOND01006625.1:10271-23538 GCA_014220965.1 Paragonimus kellicotti
AAGTAACAGATATTGTTAAGAATTTCATCGACATGGCTCAATAAGCAGGTCACCAAACTGAAACACGCCTTGCGACGCTCACCCATTTAGGAGTAAGCTATAAAACCTCAAGTGTGAATGCACTAATGGTGCAATAAACCTAAAATCACAGTATGATATGCTTCAGATTCCATGGGGAATTTGTTACCCACTGATCAGTCTCCTAGTGTTTTGTCCATCTGTGTCGGTCATGAATGCAACTTGTTAGTATCCATCGTTTGGTCAGTAAAATTGTCGTGTTAGCACAATCCGTTAGGGAAATACCGTGTTTCTACTTTGTCAATTTGCAATCATCGGCGCCTGCATGTAAACAGTTCTTATTCAAAGGACAAGAAACCGAAGTGTTGCAGTGCTTCAAACAATTGACAAGCAGTTCACATGTACATTGGAGCACTTCGGGTGACTCCTAGGACGGCAACCGAACAATTCATCGAGTGTTGTTTGGGGTAAGCTGGATGGCAAATATCTAATAGCAGTAGGTGGGATCAGACTATTCGATCCGTAGAAGAGGCGCAGTTACTGCAAGATCGCGTAAGATAAAGCATGCACTCCGAATGGTCGTTAGGCCCAGAAGTAGAAAAGTCAGGCAGTCATTCTGGCAGCTTGAAATTTTTAAAGTTATTCAACTTCTGATGTAAATGCGCTAACGTCAACTTTTAGTGACTTCCTTACAAAATGAGTTTAAAACTGCACCAACAGTTCGTTTAGATAGGTTCATCGGATTGCAGTCTACAGCGTGGAAGATCTACTTACCCTTCAGATTTGCAAAACGATGAGGCTAAAGATCAACTTGGACACATGGCTGAGTTTCGTGAATAAGCTGTTCTGTTGCTCACTGTCTGCCTTCTCCATTGCCCTGACAATTTTGATGGATGATCTGAGTGCACCCATACAATTCAGGATCAATGACACAACCATCGGATTAAAACATCCGCAACCGCATGGGGATGGGCGGATCGATGCTTTATTTCTCGCGAAAATCTTCATATATCAACGCAGGTAACAACTAGAATAAAACGTAGGCGTAAAAGCTAAACCTATGCATCTGACGAACTGAAGTCTCGAACAGTTTTATAACCTCTTCAATTCTGAAGAACTAACAACGAGAACTGACTCGAGTAGAAGGATGCTGTGTAAATTCAAGGTTTTCCATGCGAACGCACCAAGTTTAGAATGACCATCAGAACAGACGAAGAGGGATCACGATAGTGTGGCCTATTGATAATTGCTGGGAGTTCACGTAGTTGCGCGTTTTCAAGCTGAATGGAACTAGTCGATAAATATTGTGACTACATCTCCGTGATGCCCTTATGTAGATGGGACACACCAGCGAAGTTTCAGTTTAGAACAGTTGTAGTTGATAGCGCACCCAGCAGGTTCAGTTGAAGTGCTATCAGAAAATGAGCAACAATGATTTGCGAAGACTTGCTCGATTTGGTCGCTTTGAAGCTATTTTCCCTGTTGCGTGAACCCACTACTGTAACTGAGTGTAAGACGTTGCAGTAGGCCAGCACGGTATCATTGCGATCGTTAATTTCATCAATAATGCGCAATGATGGTGTAACTCAACATCCGACCTTGGGCTTGAATGATTCTGCCTATCGTGAAGTTACTCTTTTTCCAGTGGACATCTTAGGCAACATTCCAAACATTGCCTAAGAAAATTCTTTTATTATCAGAAGCGGGATTACGTTTCAGTCGGCACGAAATTTATGTAGTTCACTGATGACACCTCTTTTTGAGTGCACAAGCTAGAGCATCAATCTGACCAACGACTACAGAAGTGGGTATTTTCTTGTCTCGGTGACACTACCGTTCTGCCATAACGCAGACGTCTGTATCCGTGTAGACAGATAGTCCTCTAGTCTGTAAACCCAGCAGCTTCCTGGTTCTGCCCGTGTAAACTCTACTGCATTTATGTACAAATTAACAAGCATAATATCACGCTAACATTCTTTGACCGATGGCACTGAAGATTACTGGGTTCCAGTGCATACACATTCTTCAGCTTCATGAAATGTTCGTTCGGTTGAATTTAAGAATTTTTGTATTGTTCGATGCATAACGTAATCACTTTTTATAAAGCAATTCTATGTAAACTCTGTTTTCCCTACGGTGACTACTGCTTCGGGAGGAAGGTTTACTCTAATACGCCTTCATTTGAAGCTTTTATGCTAACCTTCGAACTGTTGAATGAATGTGGTCACGTCTAAGTTATCCTTAAATCTGTATTGTATACAAGCCCGTCCTGCTCGTATAAATATAGTGATTGTCAGTGCGCCTCCACGTTCATGTGACGTAAAGCTCCTGACCATTTCTGCTACTTTGATGTGGTGGTCAGGTTTTTGCACTGCATCGATCCAGAGGACTATGCTGATTAGGACTTCTGTCCTTCCCTGTTCACCCATGTCAGATATGCCGGTGAGAAGTAGTCAGAAAAAAGCAGCTAAGCTCATAGATTTGTACATCGCACTGTTGTGTGCGTCGGGGTTCCTAGACAGTGGGACACGAATCTGTGAGTATACAGAAGAACTATATGTGTAGCTGTAGCACAGCTGTCTTCAGTATGCGGAAGGAGGGGGTTAGAAAATGTGGCCTCAGGCAAACAGCACTCTGATTGACCAACAGCTGACCAAGACTGCCGGCCTACTATTCTTTACGGTCAAAAGCGCACACAAAATCTCGGGAGCTTGATATAACTTGCAACCACTGCACGCAGCAGTAATGGAAGTGAGTTGTAATAGTCTTACTTAATGAGCACCCAGCCTGGATGAACCACTCACCGTCAAACGAGTCGGACTTTTAAATCATTTGATCCGGGTACGGTCAACATAGTCAACCCTTTATCATGTTGTCTCGCAGCTCAGGTTTTTGTGTCAAAGTCTCCAAGTGGGGTCCTCCAAGAAAGCCCTATTTCCTTTAGTCCCAAGGGTTGAACTTTTGATTCAGAGACTCCGTCTGCGGTCTCTCCTGTCACTCGGAAAGATGCGTGTCGAAACAACCAGTGGTCTATCGGGACATGGAGTGTGCGTACGCTGTTCGATATGTGCAACAACGGACGACCGTAATGTCGCAGCTGGCTGAGTATGATTGAATTGAGCCGGTTTTCGCCCTGATTTCGCAACCTTAAATAAGACAGAGTTTGCGGACGAAGGTAAGCTCTGCAGAGCAGGTGCTGGATACATTTTCTGTAGGGTAGGTTACCCGGTAGACGGTGCCCGGTAGCATGATGTCGTTTCCGCAGTGACTGACTGCACCAATTAATTAATGATAAACGAACCTCCTGAAATCAGCCTCCGAATCACGCCTAAGCGCCTGCGACTCGGTCGAGGTAAGTGTGCTACATTTCTCAGTGTTTATGGTCCAACTATGTGTCACACTGATGATACAAAGGACCAGTTCTATGATCAGCTGTCCGTCACAATCCGGTCGACATCGATGAGTGACCGACTGACTTTTGAGTGGCTTCCTGCGAGTTGGGCGAGACTCAACAGACTGGTCGGGAGTTCTTGGACCCCATGTCAATGGTTCAGTCAACGAAAAAGGCAGATGTCTGTCCATCTGTGTGCTACTCATCAGTTGCCTGTCACAAACCCCCGATTCCAGCTGGATATGAGTGGCGTCACCACCTGGACTCACCCATGAAACAGTCATCATCGTTTGTTAGATTATGTGATCGCACGACGGAGCGACATTCGTGAAGTGCGTATCACGTGAGTGATGTGCGGGATCAAGTGTAGAACAAAGCATAGACGAGTTAGGACCAAATCATTTGTTCATCTCCGCAAGCCTGTTTAATGTAGATCATCCGGACGGCGTCAAAAAACAGATGTTAAACGATTACAGAACTCAAAAGTGAGGACTACTTTCCAGCACGCAGTTAACGTTTGTCTGAAAGACGCCTTCTTGTCCACCATCTTCGAGGGTGTGTGGCAATACCTCAATGAACAGATCACGCCAGCAGCCATCGAGATTATCGGTATCAATGCATCATAAATTGTTGGACCGATTCGACGGTCACAAAGCAGCTATCTCCAAGTTAATACGAGAAAAGATTGCAGTGTTTGCTGTTTCCTCAATGTACCAGGACAGTGAAAGTAAATTTGCCACATTCCGGAGTGTTCGTCGTCAATTCTCCAAACGGTTCCCAGGAATCAAAGATGATTGGTGGAAGAAGCAACGTAGGTTGATGCAATCTTAAGCTGATCGCCGACAATACAAAAAATTCTACGTTTCGTTTAAAAAGGTTTTGAGTTCATCTGTCTATTCCACTTGATTGACAGGGATTCTGGCACTCAACCAGAGGGCACCATAAAAGTCCGGCACAGGTACTTTGGTAGCCTACTAAACTGTCCTACTAATCGGTTGAGAGACCGTGAGCGTCTAAACAACAACAGATGTCCGAGTTCCACCTGCTCCCCTTTCAGAGAGGTGCAAAGGTGCAAAGCGATCGTACGACTGTTAATCGGGAGAGACTACGGATGAAGATGGATTACCAAAGGAAATTCCGAAGCAAGGTGGACCGCTTTCCGAGCGTGCTTTGGTTTAGTTGGTTCATTCCAGCTGGGAGCAAGAAGTATTGCCACTAAAATTCAATGATGCTCTGATAGTACCATTGCTTGTTTAAAGGTTAGAGTAACAAGCAATTCGCCGACAGTTGTCGGGACATCTTTCTAACGAGATGCCCTGGAAAGGTGCTAGCAAATATCCTGTTTAAATGAAATAAGGCGGGAGTTTCGGAAATCGATGTTCCTGCGGAGCAGTGTGGATTCCGGACGAGTCGCAATGCGATGGACATGGTGTTCACTACTCAACACATCGAGGACAAGTACCATGGACGCAAATGGCTGTTGTATGCATTCCTCATGGCTTACGTCGGGCCGTTTCATTCTGTGATCCGTGGGACATTGTGGGCAGTGTCTAGTAAGACTGGACGTCCAGATAAGTTTGTCAGTTTGACTAGATTGTTGCATGCGTGTATGAAGGCGAAGGAAAAACAGTGGAACAACCTAAGATGATTTTGACGTCACTGGCTTGGAGCAAGGTTGTGTGCTAACCCAAACCCCATTTACTTTAGAATTGACTGTGATGCTCACAGTTGCTGTTTAGTACTCGGAGGATAGTGTTGGAGTTTAATATCTCACGGATAGATGTCTGTTGAATGTTCGACGTTTCGGCGCGCCAAGCTGGCTACTTACTTCAACGATGTGCATGCTTCTGTTCGCAGATGACAACGCGCAGTTCGCACGTAGTGAAGGCGAACTGCAGCGATTGGCCATGGCTTTCGCGACCGCGGCATCCAAGTTTGGATTGGATATCAACACAGGTAGGATATTTCTTTCTTTCAGCCTTCTCTGGACGGAGACGTTTTGTCTGCAACTGAAATCTGCGTCAGTGGAGGCATTGTGGATTACTGCGCAGACGTCTGCTACTGGGGTAACAATCTACTTAGCGATCTGTCCGCGGGCTGCGAGTTGCAAGCTCGCGTGGCGTCGCCTAACGCGGCATTCGAACGTCCTGAAAGACGTGCCCAGGAGAACTACAGCCTGACAATGAAAATCAAGCTGATTGTCCAACGCTTACTGCTGTTGTATGACAAGGAAAACTGGACAGCACAAGCGGAACGTGCGCTATCTGGGCCATTTTTAATCTGCAGTGTTTAAGATGCATCTTGGGTATTCATTGAAGATATGTTTCAACATAGGATATGCTGACACGGCAATCGCATGAAGCCGTATGAATGGATCAGCTTCGTTGCTGAGTTAGTTCGGATATGCAGGACCAGATTCCAATATCTTTACGGTCAGCTGAAGGTATGTTAAACCCTAGTGGTGAAAGACAGAGATACCAGGATGTTATCCACGTAAGTATGTTGCGTCGTAATATTGATTTTAGATGTTGGGGAGACATGGCTTTAAGTAGGATGGCCTGAAAGAATACGGTTCAGATGGGCGTCTGCGAGTCCAACGAGCAGCTATTGCGCGGTCGTGGACGATGGCGCGCTGTACGCAAGGGAACCATCAGTACCTTAAGTCGTGGTGACATGAATAGATGGCCTTATATTTACGGCGTTTTTTCTCACGGTTTAAACCTGAATGTACTTTCCGAGATACAAGGATTTTACTTTCGTACTGGCCTACCAACTTATCAGCATTAGTCAGCTGAGCACAAAGATCTCGTCCACACGCATGCTGATATGGTTCTTTCGGATTTATACCAAATACTTGATGAGTGAGACAACAAGTAGCGCAGTGCAAGCTACCCATGGTAAGTGTTATACACAAGCGTTCTTTCGCTTCGATCACTGTGACAAGCTAACCCGAAACTGATGTCGCCAACGCTGCTCAGATGGTGGTCGATCGGTGTAGAGTTCCTGTATACAGCTCTTTCACAGTGTCTTATGTGCATCTCTAAAAATCTCTGAAAATTCACTACAATCCATCCCGTTCCGGAAATTGCTGCTGGACCGCATGACCCTGCTAAGGTTAGAACCTATTCGATTACAGTTGCGAATGTCGGAACGCACTGCGAAGCAGCTGGACAGGAATTTCTGAAATCCACAATTCTGGTCGAGCTACAGCAGATGTTATGTCTGTGTATAAACAGGTCATTATTTTGATACAGTGGTTACTGCGTGATTTCCTAATTCTACATTCCTAAAATGAACCCGATCCCATCTGACTTTCATTAGGACTTGCATACTTATATTAGGTTTACGTAGACCCGGTGCTACAATACCACACCAACGAGTACTCCATGCGTCTAGACTTTGACGTATCTGATAGTTGTGAACAGTGGTGGTGTCGTTCGTAGCTCGGGTTGATGGTTTTGGGTATGTTCGCCGAGCTTGGCATTTAGGTTGCAAACGTTTCATCACCAAACGAGGTGACATCATCAGTGCGTAAGTGTTTCAGCGTATAGTTTTTGAGCTGAAACACTTACGCACTGATGATGTCACCTCGTTTGGTGATGAAACGTTTGCAACCTAAATGCCAAGCTCGGCGAACATACCAATACCAAAACTTTGACGTGTATGAACACCAATGCGTATCATATTTGTATTAGTCAGGCTTGTGTTGAATTAGTAGCACAAATGTTGACTTGTCCCATTTGTCTTCTAGTTTCCACAGCATAAGTTTCAAATGAAGTCAGCACGTAATTCGTAGTCAGTCACATTCGATCAGTCGCAGCTTTTCTACACAGCAACTAAGCATACGCAGAACCGAAACCCTTGTTTAGGACGGCTGAATGGTTGAAATGTTTAACTGAATGCAAATGCGTGTATAACAGTGTGGTGTCGTCCGTTGCGCATGGCAACGCTGCTCATGTTCTCTATCTGGAACATTTGTTCCCTATCACAAATCAGAACAAAGTGGAATATAGGCTGTTATTAATTATTCATATCGCGTAAATTGTTGCCGAATCTTTATGAGTGCATACAACAGTTCGTTTGCATATTAATGTGAGAAACCTAATGAACTAGGATAGAAAACCAAATGTCGTAGTTCACTATCATTGTCGCCACCATGAGGACGAAAACCTTAAACCTAATTGTTTCTGAATAAACAAAACATGTTTGAGTGTTCCGGTAGTAACACCTTAATCAAGGCACAGTGTTCGGCTATGTGCAGTTGAGTACATATAATGAAATGCCACTGATGGATCAGTTTAGTGCTGCATCATCAGACTACGACGTGCGATACGCAATGCAAGCTCCTTGCTTGAAGTCATGTGTTTGTGTGAATCTTTCGTGTGAACCACTTCGGACTGTGCCCCATGACGGGGGTAAGCAACTGGCGCTTAGTCATGTCTACGTAGGCTGTTCCACATGTACATCTATATTCATAGTTAACATTAAATTTAGCGGATTCGGGTACCAGTTGTTTCATACAAGGTTTGAAGTTTACTGACTTTTGAGTGGCTTCCTGCGAGTTGGGCGAGACTCAACAGACTGGTCGGGAGTTCTTGGACCCCATGTCAATGGTTCAGTCAACGAAAAAGGCAGATGTCTGTCCCATCTGTGTGCTACTCATCAGTTGCCTGTCACAAACCCCCGATTCCAGCTGGATATGAGTGGCGTCACCACCTGGACTCACCCATGAAACAGTCATCATCGTTTGTTAGATTATGTGATCGCACGACGGAGCGACATTCGTGAAGTGCGTATCACGTGAGTGATGTGCGGGATCAAGTGTAGAACAAAGCATAGACGAGTTAGGACCAAATCATTTGTTCATCTCCGCAAGCCTGTTTAATGTAGATCATCCGGACGGCGTCAAAAAACAGATGTTAAACGATTACAGAACTCAAAAGTGAGGACTACTTTCCAGCACGCAGTTAACGTTTGTCTGAAAGACGCCTTCTTGTCCACCATCTTCGAGGGTGTGTGGCAATACCTCAATGAACAGATCACGCCAGCAGCCATCGAGATTATCGGTATCAATGCATCATAAATTGTTGGACCGATTCGACGGCCACAAAGCAGCTATCTCCAAGTTAATACGAGAAAAGATTGCAGTGTTTGCTGTTTCCTCAATGTACCAGGACAGTGAAAGTAAATTTGCCACATTCCGGAGTGTTCGTCGTCAATTCTCCAAACGGTTCCCAGGAATCAAAGATGATTGGTGGAAGAAGCAACGTAGGTTGATGCAATCTTAAGCTGATCGCCGACAATACAAAAAATTCTACGTTTCGTTTAAAAAGGTTTTGAGTTCATCTGTCTATTCCACTTGATTGACAGGGATTCTGGCACTCAACCAGAGGGCACCATAAAAGTCCGGCACAGGTACTTTGGTAGCCTACTAAACTGTCCTACTACCACTGGTTGAGAGCTGTCTCTTATACACATCTAGATGTCCGAGTTCCACCTGCTCCCCTTTCAGAGAGGTGCAAAGGTGCAAAGCGATCGTACGACTGTTAATCGGAGAGACTACGGATGAAGATGGATTACCAAAGGAAATTCCGAAGCAAGGTGGACCGCTTTCCGAGCGTGCTTTGGTTTAGTTGGTTCATTCCAGCTGGGAGCAAGAAGTATTGCCACTAAAATTCAATGATGCTCTGATAGTACCATTGCTTGTTTAAAGGTTAGAGTAACAAGCAATTCGCCGACAGTTGTCGGGACATCTTTCTAACGAGATGCCCTGGAAAGGTGCTAGCAAATATCCTGTTTAAATGAAATAAGGCGGGAGTTTCGGAAATCGATGTTCCTGCGGAGCAGTGTGGATTCCGGACGAGTCGCAATGCGATGGACATGGTGTTCACTACTCAACACATCGAGGACAAGTACCATGGACGCAAATGGCTGTTGTATGCATTCCTCATGGCTTACGTCGGGCCGTTTCATTCTGTGATCCGTGGGACATTGTGGGCAGTGTCTAGTAAGACTGGACGTCCAGATAAGTTTGTCAGTTTGACTAGATTGTTGCATGCGTGTATGAAGGCGAAGGAAAAACAGCGTGGAACAACCTAAGATGATTTTGACGTCACTGGCTTGGAGCAAGGTTGTGTGCTAACCCAAACCCCATTTACTTTAGAATTGACTGTGATGCTCACAGTTGCTGTTTAGTACTCGGAGGATAGTGTTGGAGTTTAATATCTCACGGATAGATGTCTGTTGAATGTTCGACGTTTCGGCGCGCCAAGCCGGCTACATACCTCAACGATGCGCATGCTTCTGTTCGCAGATGACAGCGCGCTGTTCGCACACAGCGAGGACGAACTACAGCGACTGGCCACGGCTTTCGCGACCGCGGCATCCAAGTTTGGATTGGATATCAACACAGGTAAGACATTTCTTTCTTTCAGCCTTCTCTGGGCGGAGACGTTTTGTCTGCAACTGAAATCTGCGTCAGTGGAGGCATTGTGGATTACTGCGCAGACGTCTGCTACTGGGGTAACAATCTACTTAGCGATCTGTCCGCGGGCTGCGAGTTGCAAGCTCGCGTGGCGTCGCCTAACGCGGCATTCGAACGTCCTGAAAGACGTGCCCAGGAGAACTACAGCCTGACAATGAAAATCAAGCTGATTGTCCAACGCTTACTGCTGTTGTATGACAAGGAAAACTGGACAGCACAAGCGGAACGTGCGCTATCTGGGCCATTTTTAATCTGCAGTGTTTAAGACGCATCTTGGGTATTCATTGGTCGGACATGGTTCCGAACACTGAGGTACTGCGGTGAACGGACATGGACGAAATGGAAGCCATGATGATACTGCATCAGCTTCGTTGGCTAGGTTACGTTCGTTGAATGGGCGACGACCAGATTCCAGATATCTGTTGTACGGTCAGCTGAAGGTATGTTTTTGAACCCTAGTGGTGAAAGACAGAGATACCAGGATGTTATCCACGTAAGTATGTTGCGTCGTAATATTGATTTTAGATGTTGGGGAGACATGGCTTTAAGTAGGATGGCCTGAAAGAATACGGTTCAGATGGGCGTCCGCGAGTTCAACGAGCAGTTATTGCGCGGCCGAGAACGAAAGCGCGCGGTACGCAAGGGAACCATCGGTGCCATAGGTCGTGGTGACATGAATATATGGCCTTATATTTACGGCGTTTTTTCTCACGGTTTAAACCTGAATGTACTTTCCGAGATACAAGGATTTTACTTTCGTACTGGCCTACCAACTTATCAGCATTAGTCAGCTGAGCACAAAGATCTCGTCCACACGCATGCTGATATGGTTCTTTCGGATTTATACCAAATACTTGGTGTATGAGTGAGACAACAAGTAGCGCAGTGCAAGCTGCCCATGGTAAGTGTTATACACAAGCGTTCTTTCGCTTCGATCACTGTGACAAGCTAACCCGAAACTGATGTCGCCAACGCTGCTCAGATGGTGGTCGATCGGTGTAGAGTTCCTGTATACAGCTCTTTCACAGTGTCTTATGTGCATCTCTAAAAATCTCTGAAAATTCACTACAATCCATCCCGTTCCGGAAATTGCTGCTGGACCGCATGACCCTGCTAAGGTTAGAACCTATTCGATTACAGTTGCGAATGTCGGAACGCACTGCGAAGCAGCTGGACAGGAATTTCTGAAATCCACAATTCTGGTCGAGCTACAGCAGATGTTATGTCTGTGTATAAACAGGTCATTATTTTGATACAGTGGTTACTGCGTGATTTCCTAATTCTACATTCCTAAAATGAACCCGATCCCATCTGACTTTCATTAGGACTTGCATACTTATATTAGGTTTACGTAGACCCGGTGCTACAATACCACACCAACGAGTACTCCATGCGTCTAGACTTTGACGTATCTGATAGTTGTGAACAGTGGTGGTGTCGTTCGTAGCTCGGGTTGATGGTTTTGGGTATGTTCGCCGAGCTTGGCATTTAGGTTGCAAACGTTTCATCACCAAACGAGGTGACATCATCAGTGCGTAAGTGTTTCAGCGTATAGTTTTTGAGCTGAAACACTTACGCACTGATGATGTCACCTCGTTTGGTGATGAAACGTTTGCAACCTAAATGCCAAGCTCGGCGAACATACCAATACCAAACTTTGACGTGTATGAACACCAATGCGTATCATATTTGTATTAGTCAGGCTTGTGTTGAATTAGTAGCACAAATGTTGACTTGTCCCATTTGTCTTCTAGTTTCCACAGCATAAGTTTCAAATGAAGTCAGCACGTAATTCGTAGTCAGTCACATTCGATCAGTCGCAGCTTTTCTACACAGCAACTAAGCATACGCAGAACCGAAACCCTTGTTTAGGACGGCTGAATGGTTGAAATGTTTAACTGAATGCAAATGCGTGTATAACAGTGTGGTGTCGTCCGTTGCGCATGGCAACGCTGCTCATGTTCTCTATCTGGAACATTTGTTCCCTATCACAAATCAGAACAAAGTGGAATATAGGCTGTTATTAATTATTCATATCGCGTAAATTGTTGCCGAATCTTTATGAGTGCATACAACAGTTCGTTTGCATATTAATGTGAGAAACCTAATGAACTAGGATAGAAAACCAAATGTCGTAGTTCACTATCATTGTCGCCACCATGAGGACGAAAACCTTAAACCTAATTGTTTCTGAATAAACAAAACATGTTTGAGTGTTCCGGTAGTAACACCTTAATCAAGGCACAGTGTTCGGCTATGTGCAGTTGAGTACATATAATGAAATGCCACTGATGGATCAGTTTAGTGCTGCATCATCAGACTACGACGTGCGATACGCAATACAAGCTCCTTGCTTGAAGTCATGTGTTTGTGTGAATCTTTCGTGTGAACCACTTCGGACTGTGCCCCATGACGGGGGTAAGCAACTGGCGCTTAGTCATGTCTACGTAGGCTGTTCCACATGTACATCTATATTCATAGTTAACATTAAATTTAGCGGATTCGGGTAACAGTTGTTTCATACAAGGTTTGAAGTTTAAAATGTATTCGACGGGGACGCCTGGAAAACAACGTTGTATGTTCTCGTGAGGAAATTAACCAGATGACTAAGACTCACCCGGCTTGCATCATCGCTCATATAGAGACTGCCAAGAAACACAGACTTTCTCTAACTGTCCTAGGTCAAACTACCATGTCACGAGGCTGGTTGAATTGTGTAATAAACGGTTTAAGAAAGCCGCATAGCTGTAGAGTAAACTCTAACAATGACGCCGCTGATATTTCTCCACTACGTTGAACCAGCTGCGCTCAGACGTTTGCTTACGTGATAGAGCAAAACGTTCGAATGTGCGAGGTGCAAGTAGAACCCATACGGGATTGTGCTAGATTCCAGTGACAACACATGTTTCTACGCAACAAGTTTGAATCGGTGTGCTAGCGTTAGTTTACACGCAGTGCTCAACGCTAAGCATTCCAAATTCATCTGTGATCAAACTCTGCACAATTACGCTTGTTCTCAACCATAAATGAAATCAAAATGCCGATCTGAATCACAAGTCAGTTTACAGACCTGTCACAGTGTATTCAGTTTTACGTTTTTACGGTTTCATCCCGAATGTTCCAAAAAAAGTCAGTTGATCATTTTAAGCTGAAGGGATGGATCACATCACGGTTGGATCAGATTAGATTACGCGACGGATGCATATGTGACAGAATCAGAATGCAGAATAATGGTTTGATCGATTACGAGCTGAATAGTTCATGAGTGTCTCGACCATATCTGATATATATATATATATATATATATATATATATATATATATAAAGCATCATTGTTACTCGTACCGAGGTCATCAACATGATTCGAACAATGA
>LOND01006628.1:9816-23692 GCA_014220965.1 Paragonimus kellicotti
AGAGTGCGATTGTTATTAACGTCCGGGCTATTGCTATCATACTCTACAAACCCTCCACCTCCCCTGGCCAATCATTCCACATCCACTTGAAACCCGAGCAAGCATGAACCACTCGACACTGATGAACGCATGTCTCATGACAGGCGCGTGTAACACTCAACACATTCACCAACACTCCCACCCACCCCAGTAGACTGTGATCCGTACCACCTCCTGTGATTTTTGATGACCTATTTGACACGTTATAATTTTCATATATAATTCGCATTACCTTATGTAATTGTATAAAGTCTGATGAGACTCACCGAAAAGGGCTGTTTACAAAAAATGAATTCTTATGAATCAGGGGTTGACAAGTTTTTCTCCAAGCTATACGTATCTTTACCAGTGAGACATCATACTTCGAAGCGTTCTACGAGCCCTGATGTTTAACAGTGACGAAGGGGAAGATGACGGTTAACTTCTAACTGATCTCTGGATACGAACAGAACCACAGTCTCATAGAGCTGTATCTGTGGTCAGCAGGTCATCTGCGTCCGACTCCTGAACTCCATTAACCGAAAGAGGATGCACTGCGAAAAGAACATTACGGCTCGGTGCATGCTTCCTGATTCCCGTTGGTCTCAGACTGTGAACGGATAGTTACTGGCCTATTTCTCTAAACAGTTATGCGTCGCGCTGCCCGTGTTTCGCCAGTGAGGTCGAACCGGCTTCCAGTATGGCGAAGACAATGATTGCAGATGTGTATGGAACGGCGCTACTGATCTTCGTTGGAGTTGCTCTGGCTTTACCAAAGTCTCCTGAGGCCCGCTGGCCTTATGAGATGGTTCCGAAATAGTTTCGCCGGTGAGTATTAATGGGGTCATATCTGTTTTCAGGAGTTCTACTTCTGATATATGAAGCTCCGATTCAGTATTTCATCAACGTGCCCCTGAGCTTACGTCTGTTTGCACGAGCTTTGTTGTCGGCAAGCCTTACGACCTTGCTGTGAAAAGCAGTTGATACATTTGTGATGACGGATAGTTGAGCTGAGTTTCTAACGAACTCAACATCATTCCTGTTTGAACAACCAGTCGTTCCATCGTCGGTCATGTTCGTTGGAGTTCTGTCTTTTTTGTTTTTATCGATGAGGTCTAACAAATTAGGAGGACACCTTGCAGATAAAATGAGTACACTTAGACAGATCCCCGAATAGCATTTTATGTAATTTGAGTGAGATGTCTTTGTCGCACCCATAGTGAAGCAACACTGAAGCACATGGTCATCAGCACTTACCACCTTGCAGCAACTACCGCAGAGTCCCCTCGTGAACCTTGTAAAGAGTGCCATATTGAAGCCGATCACAGTAATTAATAATAGCGTAGTTTGAAAACAGACTGACATCAACCAAACTTACCAACTAATCTCAGCTAATTTAAAGAATGGACGGAAGCAACAAGTCCATTAACCTCCTTTTATAACGTCTTCCAAGAAATTCTTTTTCAGTACCAAAGTGAGGCAATCTCGGAAAGGTCTCGTAGATGGTGACAACGCCTGACGTAAGCGATATGTGCCAATTATATCGTTCCTTTCTTACACAAAATAGCCTGACCGTCCGCTGTGGCCTTCGTTCGATGGTCTACCTATTAACCGGTCAGACTACCCAATTGTGTGTCACTTGTCCACCGATGAGTCTTGACCGGTCGTTTCCTATGCATAACGGCCAAACAGTTAAGCCTTCTCCATTCCTTATCACATACGCGCTTCAATGTTGCTTGCCAGTGAATTTTACATTTGGCCAGGTATTAATTAATATGTTCGCAACTGTTTAGAATGTTAACGTAGCAAAGTACACTGTCAAAGCACCACTGCGCTTCGAACGTTTGCTTTGCTCAAACGACGATCCAAACAAGTATATTTTGACAGCGTTGTTGCCCTTACTTCTTCCAAAAGCTATGCACACATGAAATGTGTAGACCGACTCAAAAGATGCTTCATGGTTGTTCCCTTGAATATCATGTTTACGGAGACCGTTGCACGCAGTTTGATCGAGTTCTCGATTATGAATTTTGGCATTCCGTCTACAATCATTTCCGACCATGGATCTCAGTTTACAACTCTCTTTTGCATGATTTGAACCGGCTGGTTGCACTCGAACAAATACCAACCACTGTGTGTCGTCCCTCATCATCCGTCATATGAATCGACGTTAAACGTGATCTACCACACTGACTCTCTGTTACGTTCTCATTAGCCCGCTATAGGACACCGTTCAGACATCTCCGTACAGCAAATCTTTCAGAGGCTTGATCACATGAATCAGTATTTTTTGCCGCGTGCTAGAACAGAAATGGATCGTATTCGAGACTCTATCCTAAGGTTGGGATCCGGATCTACTTAAATTTTGATGACCTTGTGTTGGTCTAATTTTCATACAGTTGTTCTCTGGTAGAGCATTTATTCATCACAATGAATGACAGCGGTCGTTAGCAAGCTTTACAAGCTCAATCACCGAACATTTCTCACGCCACAACTCTTTTCTCATGGGGTTATGAATCAGTGAAAATGTGGAAACCAGAGAGTCAAGTTCAAGTCAACCATTGTTGATGACTTCTGACATTAGATGACATAAGATAACTTATAATGAAGTCAGTCGGGGAAAATTTCGAACTGCGTGCAAACGTCTTGTACGAATACTTCCGGTTTTCATATAAACAACACTTCATTTTAAAATGCTGTGACGTGAATGGAAATTGTTTTCATGTCGCCCGCAAACAAATGATCTTTCTTATACACCAAACAAGAACAGTAAGAGACTGGTGGAGCGCTAATTAATAACCAAGAAATTTCAGTTCCTAACATTATTCAGCTGATGTTGATTTGAGAAAAATAGTTTACTAAGACTAAAAACTTCAATGGCGAAGAAAGTGTTCTAACTTACAGCGTCATTCGTTTTGGATTTTGTGCTGCCCCCTTCGACAAGTGCTTCTAATTGAGTGCGTTTTCCGATACGTTTCGTCGTGTGTGCCCGTTCTCCATTCATAGGTCTAGAGAGCTAGAAATTGATAACTTTTATAAAAGTTAGAGAATATTTCTGTTTTTCGTGCACAAATGGCAAACGTTACGCGCATTGACTTAGAGTATAATGAGTACAACCGAGGTACATAAACGCACTCAAGCTCACGCGTTAATATGTGAAAGATGAAGTGAGTTAGTTGAGGCTTATAGACGCACACGCATTCACCGGTTGTATTCCATTCACAAAAGCGATCCACAGAAACACTAAATACTGGGGTTGATAGAGAGCCCGATGTGGAACCAATAAAACAGTCTATTGTGTATTTTAACATGCTCCAAATAATTCCTGAAGTCAAACAGACGTCAAATGTAGATTTTGCTTATTCAACAGTTCACCAAGGTCAATAGTTAGGTTGCAATAATCTCACCATCAAACAAGGTGATATCGTCAGTACATAGATGTTTCAGCGAGTAGGCTAGGGTTTGTAGATTGGTTGATTTCAAGTATATTTCCCGGAGCAGCTGGGCACCGTTAATATAGTACAAGGGTGAAAACTTATTTTAAAAAATGGCGTGAATCAGGACCACAGCAAGTCTAACGCAAATTATTGCCTGAGGCGTAGCTGTTTTCAGGACGTACAGCGGTTTATTCATTTTCAAGACAGGCAGAAAACACTAACATCAAACCGGATGACAGCATGTGCGTTCAGATTAATCTATTGCAGTGGTTGAAACCAAAGAACACTGGGTCTCAGTAAGTATGCGTTACATCCATCTAATCAGTTCCGGTACACACCTGAAATACTGACGTTTGTACAACGGCAGCGACGGAATGTACTGAGCCATTCGTCTTTCTACCATCAGCGTGGAAAAGTCCTCCAGCATCGGTCATACTGGACTCCTCATGGTGACCCCGTCTATCCGTCGATAAGGCTCACTCATATATGTGTTTCTGGTTACTGTTATTTGCTACTGAAGACGCAATATGAAATGCTAGCATCTACCACTGTCCGTTTACTTACTGCTTTGATTCAATCAAAATTATTGTCTATCCAACCGTCGTTGTAAAGTAAGCGCGCCTTGGGCATTCGTCAGGCGTTTGATTAGATTCAGCCGTGTACGTCACGGTTCACTTCTTGTTTCCCATCTGTTATTCCACGTTGTTAACAATTCTTCTCTTTTGGAATTCACTGCCGATGAGTTTAAAGTTATTGGTGTTTGAACCTTATCGAATCCATTACATGACTCCAGTGGTTTCTCTCGTCAACCTGCTCTAGTTGAGTGAGCAGGTGACACCTTTACCCCTCATTATCCCTCACTTTCCGAACGTCAAAACAAATGAAACTAGGGTAGGAAGTAATCTAGTCCCTCTCTGTGTATACACATTCAACCCTTTGGCCACTTCCCTAGTTGTTGTTTCCAAATCATTTTACAATGATTTCTTTCGACGGCTCCTTGTGGACTGATCTAAGATCTGACCCTCTTTGGCTCGGAGAGATACGCACCTATTAGAACTTTGCAACAGCTTGTTTCAAAGGGATGGGAGAACTGAATCTAACGCGGAAGGACGGGCAACAGCGATTAGGTATCAAATGGGGCATTACTGTTCTAGAAGCGATCTGATGTTTGCCCGTTTGTTTCTGCAGTTTTCTTGTCATTCGTGCCTCTCAAAGTTAAGAACGGCAAATGTCATTGTTTTGGAGGATCAGGCCTTCAAACTTGAGGTCCGGGAAACAAACTTAGATGTGTACATAACTTGTCACCTTTCAATGTTTGAAGTATGAAGTGCTTTTTTCGAAAATTAAATTTCCACAATCTTGTCAGTTTTCAATATATATTTTCACAATCATCTACCATCTCAGTTTACAAACTACACCTGTTTATCGCATTTCAGTCAACTGCTCAGAAATATGCACTTCCTCGTGAAGAGATAAGAAATTTTTAAATGCTACCGCTCTCTGCTTCTGCACCCATTCCATTCATGTATTGATTAAGCAGCTATCGCAATATGCTGAGAATTTCAGTCCGTTTAAAAAAATGAACCCACCTCTTTTGCTGCCACCTTGAAATCATGTATATTTTTTAAATGAACTGACATTACACAGAATTGACACGTAAGACTCAACAGTCGGTAAGAGGAAGTATTAAGTATAACATGCCATCCTACTAAAGTGACAATTTCAATCATTTCACATAAAAGCGTAACACATGTTTAACTAATCTTGATAATACCGAACAGAATGCATAAAATGATTTTAAAGCTGTGAGTTAATTTGAGCAAATCCTGCTGGCGAAAATCACCTACCACAGCATGTCCAGTGAAAGTATGCCAGCTGTTCACTTGGGAGGAGATCTGCTTGTGCGGTCACTTCACGGAATATTTCGCAAATTCTGAACTCCTGTAAGAAATCGTAGATAATATGGATAGCATTTAAGTTTAAGAATTTGAACAGACCCAAAATAATATGCTGATCGTACGGCCGCCAGTGTTACCCGGTTGAACCATACCCACGGTCGTGAGCTATCTATCTCTCATCACAATGGTGACTTTCCTAATGGACAAGGCTGAAGTTATTATGTCTTATGCAGACTGCTTGCACCTATATACATTAGCTTACTTCTATGGACGCTTCAACATTTTAGGGCATTTTCTTATAGTCATGTAAGGTTAAACATCCAGGAAAATTTACGTTAAAACAGGCAAATTAAATACACAACGCAAACGATTTATCGTTTCAAATGCTCACAGCGTTCTCTAAGACTGGAGTGGTCAGTCATTACACACGCCTAAAGTTACTCATCGCACTTAATACAAGGCTGCTTGATCACGGTCATGCTCTTGGACAGTCCTGAGATTTAAGTAGTGCAACCGTGATAGCAAACCACATCTATTGGGTGTAAAGCCAGAGTAAATCCTGGCGGAAAATATGTGGACAGATGTGGTACAGCAGAGTATGGACTACTCAGTGTGATCACTTCGCGTTTGAATCTGTTCCTGTAGTACCGAGCAAACTAGTGACTGTGTGCACAGACAATTAACCGAAGCATTTATCAGTTTCAGAACATGAGCTCTTCAAAGATCACTGACGACACTTATCCCGAGGGCTGATGTTAACACTCGAAGTTAGACACGGCAAGAATCATTTCGTCTTAGTTCTGTTCGTAGCAATTCCATTCATTAGGCCTGGAGTTCTCATATTTGATGATGTAAATAACACGTCACAATGGATTCTCCATCAAATCTGACGAAGACAGTACCCTTACGGATCGTCTGTAATGACGGTAAGTATGTGAACATGTCAATTGAAGAGAACCTTGATAAGGTTTTCGTGATTCATTGGGCTCTTTGCATAACAGACGGTGAGGATAAAGACTTGGTGTGATAATTAGGCACCTAGATGTCATCTGACTTATCTTCGCCTATCATCACAAGTTGGTTGCAATAAAGGGACTTGCTTCTCCCCGAGTTAATGAAACGGATCTATCTCCCATTCCAAACCATTTATTTCGTAAGACATCTGCTTAAATATTTTAATAAAATTTTACGTACTAGCTTGAAGAAAGACGTTCACTGTACTGAGAGTCTTCAGCACGCAACTACCGAACTGAACACAGACCTAAGACATATCGTATTCGAGACTCTATCCTAAGGTTGGGATCCGGATCTACCTAAATTTTGATGACCTTGTGTTGGTCTAATTTTCATACAGTTGTTCTCTGGTAGAGCATTTATTCATCACAATGAATGACAGCGGTCGTTAGCAAGCTTTACAAGCTCAATCACCGAACATTTCTCACGCCACACGCCAATGTGGAAACCAGAGAGTCAAGTTCAAGTCAACCATTGTTGATGACTTCTGACATTAGATGACATAAGATAACTTATAATGAAGTCAGTCGGGGAAAATTTCGAACTGCGTGCAAACGTCTTGTACGAATACTTCCGGTTTTCATATAAACAACACTTCATTTTAAAATGCTGTGACGTGAATGGAAATTGTTTTCATGTCGCCCGCAAACAAATGATCTTTCTTATACACCAAACAAGAACAGTAAGAGACTGGTGGAGCGCTAATTAATAACCAAGAAATTTCAGTTCCTAACATTATTCAGCTGATGTTGATTTGAGAAAAATAGTTTACTAAGACTAAAAACTTCAATGGCGAAGAAAGTGTTCTAACTTACAGCGTCATTCGTTTTGGATTTTGTGCTGCCCCCTTCGATAAGTGCTTCTAATTGAGTGCGTTTTCCGATACGTTTCGTCGTGTGTGCCCGTTCTCCATTCATAGGTCTAGAGAGCTAGAAATTGATAACTTTTATAAAAGTTAGAGAATATTTCTGTTTTTCGTGCACAAATGGCAAACGTTACGCGCATTGACTTAGAGTATAATGAGTACAACCGAGGTACATAAACGCACTCAAGCTCACGCGTTAATATGTGAAAGATGAAGTGAGTTAGTTGAGGCTTATAGACGCACACGCATTCACCGGTTGTATTCCATTCACAAAAGCGATCCACAGAAACACTAAATACTGGGGTTGATAGAGAGCCCGATGTGGAACCAATAAAACAGTCTATTGTGTATTTTAACATGCTCCAAATAATTCCTGAAGTCAAACAGACGTCAAATGTATGTTTTGCTTATTCAACAGTTCACCAAGGTCAATAGTTAGGTTGCAATAATCTCACCATCAAACAAGGTGATATCGTCAGTACATAGATGTTTCAGCGAGTAGGCTAGGGTTTGTAGATTGGTTGATTTCAAGTATATTTCCCGGAGCAGCTGGGCACCGTTAATATAGTACAAGGGTGAAAACTTATTTTAAAAAATGGCGTGAATCAGGACCACAGCAAGTCTAACGCAATTATTGCCTGAGGCGTAGCTGTTTTCAGGACGTACAGCGGTTTATTCATTTTCAAGACAGACAGAAAACACTAACATCAAACCGGATGACAGCATGTGCGTTCAGATTAATCTATTGCAGTGGTTGAAACCAAAGAACACTGGGTCTCAGTAAGTATGCGTTACATCCATCTAATCAGTTCCGGTACACACCTGAAATACTGATACCAAGATGCGCGTGAGCACCAAAGGAATTTATCCATGGCAGTGGCGCTCTTCAGTTAATGCCCACATCTTTACATTGAATCCTGAGCAATAGAAATCGGCTGAGAAAGAATTAAGTCACTACATAACACATTCACACGATCACGTCGAGTAAATTATGCCTTCACACACATGCGTATAAATTATTCTGACGGTACCAGTCGAAGTTTAGTTTTATAATTATGGAAATGTTGTAGCTATTTGAGAGCTTAAAAATGTGTTGACAATCATCACCTTTCCTGTAATGATTAGAAATGTTTTAAATGATAGTTTACGTTTATCAGAGCAGAAAGAAGACATATTGCGATATGTTAACATTTCATTTACTCTCATCAGTCGCAAACGTAAAACATGCTAGTTATATACATCATATAGATAAGGACAAACGCATGTTTTACGTTTGCGACTGATGAGAGTAAATGAAATGTTAACATATCGCAATATGTCTTCTTTCTGCTCTGATGAAGTGATTGAAGGAAACTCAATGTTTCAAGTTTACGTTTAGTCAATATCCGAGTTGAACTTTACCTACCAAAAACTTCCTTCATTCGGTGCTAGCAAATTCCGACAAGTTGGGAGCAGATCGCGATGAAATTCATCACTAAGTATTCAAGTTATGCAGCTGCCTAGCAAAACGAATTGTCTTGGACGCAGTGTGCAGAGTTAACTGATTGCAAGATCCAAACCGAGGTCTAAAAATGCCTTTTGAGCTAAAATAATTCAACGAACCACTCACTAGGAAGTGTTTTATGGATGCATTTAGTGAGAACATCAATGGTACATAGAAACTTGTTTACAATGTCTAACAATCGCTTTGTTCATTACCCTTAACTATAACGCAACTTTCCGCGTTTTCTGGCAGACTTTTCGTTCATCGATTTTTTTTCAGTTTTAGCACTTACTGCAGTTAACCAAAATGAACATGTTGACAAGTTTCACGGATCTTACGTCAACTTGTCTGAAGAGTCCGTTAACATATACACTGATATGAGTGGAATCTAGAGAACGTATTACAAGTGTGAACACCAGTGTTGCGTAATCGTTTAGTCCTGAAAAGTAATCAACACTGCTGCATTTCTGAGTATTACGTGGCCAACGGTCGGTAGCTGGTATTACAAGCTCGGACCCAAATAAACCTCAGGGTTTGTTTGTGTAACGTACGTTTGGCTCTTATTAACACACTCCTGATCCGGGTTCCATTGTACGCTTTCCATTACGTTTCAGAATCGTTGTTTTATTTTTGTTGTTTTAAGACTATGGAAAATAAATTCCTGTTGACATTAGTGGCTTATGAAAACAGGATCAGATTAGAAATTGTATCAAATAATCTACGTATAATAATCAGATATTATTTTTAAAGAGTTTTTCAAATGATTTTTAAACTTGCTATTATCTTTTGATTTCATGGTAGTGTACACATCGTTAAAATATGCATCGATTACCCAATATCACCTGCAACAAACGTAAGTGTTATTGTTGCAATCGAAGTGAGAACAGACTGACATACTTTTGCGTAAGATATCCTGGCCAATTTCCCCATGTGAAAACACATCCCGGTTAGTTGCGAATACGTATGAAAGCATAAAACTTTTCGATATTGTACTTACCAAACCAAATACCATAGACATACAGCCTTCGGTATTGAGACACAACTTCTGACAGTCAAAAATGGTTTCCTTTCTGACCCCACCGGTTGGGATTGACTTCAATTCCGCCGGTGGCTGTCCCTTGTTCCAATTCCACTGAATCGTCTCGCAACCTTGGATGACCCGATGACACCATGCACAACGTTTACAACTCTTTGATAGGCAGTAGTCGGTCAAACATATACTAATGAGCCATAGTCCAATTCGGTACGGATTAAAAATAGACATGTCAACTTTTAACGTCGAGCTTTCAAAACATGATCCCGTTATTTATATAACTCAGAAACTTTGGGTCATCTGTTTACCGGTTTAATCCGGGCAAGGAAGCAAACGAACAAACAGAGTAGACTTCTTGTCCATTGTCTAGTGTTTGCGTGACCAGTTGTCGGTATGAGTTAGGATAAACAGTACGTATGCGTGCACCCAACCAGCCACGGAAGCAGTGTACATACAGATATACACACGTGTTTGTGTGTTGAATGTGGTTTGTTTATGTTATAAACTCACTGTTTACATTGAAGCACTCACAAGATTGCGTGCTGAAATTTCGTTTGCTGATGCAACCCTAATTCGCTTTTTGCAGCTAACAATGGGGACACAGTTAACATGCACACCATTTTTGTTACACATAGCAATGGGTCTATTTGCTTGCATTTGCTTACAAAGTCGACTCTGAACTGTACTCAACCATTCCAAGAAACAGAAGGTACTCATTAGTAAAATTCGAATTCCACTGAAATGGTGGACATTGTTGTGAATAATGTGGGGTTTGTTCTGAAATGACCAAGAATTTTCAGGCAGAAAAATTCCTCAGAATTCTCCAATGTGGTGGATATTTGTAGTTGCTGTGGCGAACTAGTAACTACGGATTGTGGGTTCAATTCCCCAACTTACGTGGTGCATGTGTGACCCAGTAACATCGAAACGGATGCCCAGCACTTTGCTGGTGTTTACTAGAACCAAATATTTGCAGGCACCAGCGACATTTCGTACCACAGTGGACCGTTGACTGTTTCTACGTGAAGTCAACGACACAGTCACTTAATAAAGACAGGTTCTGCACTATGCTACTCAAGAGTTTTTAACATACAGCTCTTGTGTTAGTCTATGGAAAACAGCAAGATACTCATAACAGCAGATTAGCGGATTCCTAATGTTGTCAATGAAAATAACAATGGCGCAGTGGTAAACACGGTTGCCTCATGAATGGAATGGCCGGAGTTCAAGTCCCGGCAGTGGCAAGGATATGCACTACTGACGAGCTCAAATGAGAGCGAAACTCGAGTCTAGTGCTTCTTTTCGAAAGGGGCCGACTGGAAAGTCTATGGGAATGCGACAGCTGCGATCAATTGTGGTGATGTTCAACTTGAAATTAACCAAATCCCCTACTACTCATCAACAATGAAAATACAAACTATATCAATTATAAGAACTGAACCGAAGAGGCAACAAACATGAAATGCGTTTTGTGAGAAAGAGGCATATCGGCTGACAGCTTTACTGGAAAATCTTCTAAACGCTTCTTGTAATAAGCCTGAATAAGTAAGAAGTTTATGGAGCAAAAATAGCCTTTCTTTAGACCAGTTTTTCCGCTGGCATTTCGTAATTCCTCAAGCAACTCTCCTTTAGAAACGTTGCGTAACAGATGGGAGTGTACAAAGAAGGTTAACACGTTTTCAAACGGAACACATTTGGCCCAAGATGCTTTTAAATTCCTAAAGCAAGAAGCACTTTGAACACAGTAGCTGCTTCACTGTTGTTAAACCCTCCAGCAAACAATGCACTTGGAACGTCATTCTTCCACTTGTTTACAGGTCGTGTGTTCTGGTTCCTCTGAAGGAGTGGCATTTTTACGATTGAACTAGGTGGAAGCAGCTGTCCAACACCTTTCCGGTGGTCACATGAACTTGCGTCACCAGTTATGTTCATCTGGCAGTAGGCTAGTTTACCTTGTGTAGTGTGTTGTGTAAATAAATTTGCCAAAGACTGGCATACTAGTGGTTGACAGCGCTTAGGAACAAGTTGGACCAGTCTATCTGCTTTGTTTTTATGACTAAGCCGTGACCGAATAGGCTCCTTACAGACAACTGTGAGCAACTGAGGAATCCACTGAATCAGTAATTGTAGGGAAAGATCGGAATAGTAACATTCGATCAGAGATTGGTGTCATAAATAGACGTTCTAATGCCAACACCAGTCGACTTGGTGGAAGGTTTTATCCTATTTACATTTTTATATTATATCTCGGAAACATCATTAATCACCGTTTGGAAATGATGGTAGATTGCAAATATTTCCCGGAGCCTTGCAATATATATATTACGCAATCAATAAATAACGAACTGTGATACCACCCATCCATAAAAAACTAAACATTCGAAGTCGCTGTAAGCAGCTACATGACACCACATTTTCGTCGTTCAGCCAAGCAAATTGCTTTTGCTCATAATGTCGGGGTGAACTAGTAGAAACCAAGTAGTTCAGGTACGTGACTTAATTTGAGAACGAATTGTTCGTGGCCGAAGGCACATCTTCATGGAAATGTCCTGATCGCATCTGTCTGGTTAACGGTTAGCTGCATAATTTCAATTGTTGACGAAAATCGGAACCTTGTTAGTCAAGTCTTGGACCATAAAGCTTTCGAGGGACTACCGTTCAATAGGACTCAGTGTCACGTATGCATAATGATGATTCTTCTGGAGAGGAAAGATGAAAATTTTATTTCAGAGCTCAACTGAAATAAGCATGACAAGGTTAGTATACAATTTTACTTGATATAAACCAACCTTAGAAACTTAAGCTTCATATTTTTTATTTGGACTCGTGCGTTAACCACCTCCTCTTGGTGTCAACATGACAATCTCTGTGCAAACCTTGACAGGCTTAGAGCTCCACAATTTTAGAGAAAGCCTATAACCTTACCTTGTTGCAAAGCACTCGCTATAGTGGATGATGTAATTGAAACTGCCGCCAAAATTTAAGCAGTGGCATCTAACATTACAACGAAGAAACAAACATAGTACATCTGAATAGAGTATGGCCAAATACGCACATTTGATGCAGCCTCATGGGCGTAAATACATCAGCGTAAACATGTAGCTGAACGTGAGGCACACAATCACTATGCCAGGTTCCAGCCAAGATTAATTTCAAGCAATGCAGGCGACATGCGCATCCTGTGACAAAAACAGACATATGAAAATTGCAAGATCTAGTGGGTCTTATTAGGAGTCGGTCTCTGTCTCTCAAGACTTGTCAACGAGCTGACTGCATCATGTCCATTTCGACCGGAACTCCATCGCCGGCTTCTGTCACACTTCCGAAATTGCTCGATGGAGCCTATCTGGACTCCATCACCTCACGGTCAAAGGCGATAATAAAACTGTAGTCTCATGGAGCAGAACACTGTGAATAGCTCAAACTGCGATGATTCAACTTGAGTCAAACAATGAAACATCCATAGATGGCAGTTGCTCGTGGTCCCAGATAGGGTTTCTTCACTACGATACATGCAAATTCCCTGTTGAGCATTCAACTGTACTCAGTCGTTTTCGTACAGACGACGAGTGGTTGTCTGGTGACCTATAAGTATGGCAAAGAGAGCTCAGGCTACCAAGAAGTAACTACCAAAGTTCGGTTACACGGACATTTAAGCAAAGTCACTGACAGAAGAAAGATGAAGCTTTCACAGTTTCTTCCGGAAAAAGTATGGGAGCCTATAAAGGGAACTGCGGTTTCCCAAAACACACCTCCTACAAGTCATGGTCTGAAACATCCTCTGCTCACCCATGCGCGGATTGATGGTATCACTTACTATTGTACATGCGGCTTCGCCGACCGGATCACAGAAATGAAAATGTCATGCAGTCTAAATTGCATGCAAAAGAAATAACTTCATCAATGCCGAAAGAAGACATATGTTGCGATATGTTAACATTTCGTTTACTCTCATCAGTCGCAAACGTAAAACATGCGAGTTATATATGACACAAAATAGAGATAGACAGGGTATGGACACGCATACAGTCACACCACGTGTTACGTCATCACCACCAAGGCAACCCTATGGGTTGCTTCAACCACTTTTGTGCACATAGCGGCTGGTGAGTTCTAATCAACATGGCT
>LOND01006629.1:4936-18747 GCA_014220965.1 Paragonimus kellicotti
TTAAAGGCTTTTTGAAACTCAACAACCACATGCTTGATTGAGAACTAAACCGGATGACCAAACGAATAGTTAATCGAGCATGGACTCATTATCGAGGTAAGTGGACAGTTACCGTACTGGGCCCCTGCTAACGGCGATGTCGGTAAAAATCCATCCTGAATCCCCGAATGTTCACTCTACTTGTTTTTGAGTTACCTAGTACTGCCGAGTCATCGATACTGTTATACGCGGGTGACAGAAAGCTGGCGAGAGGTACAATATGGGAAGATACGGACGCTCTACACAACGATGTGACTTGTCTGAACTACTGGCCCACAGAATGCAATTTGACATTCAACGTCAACAAAGGTAAAGGCACGCATATTCACCATTAGAATTATGCTGACTACTGGCTTGATGAGACTACACTTCGCGTACCAATATGCGAAAGGGATCTAGGGATCCTAGTTAAAGATAACTTGATCTATCTACAAAACATGTAGCCGTGGTTAGAACAGCATGTATTTGTTGAACTCTCCATTCCGAAGCCTTTAAGATTACGACCCCAAAATCAGTCTACACACACAAAGGGATAAACAGATTTGTCGTCTTTATCACAAAAAGACTTCGTAGTTATTGAAAATTTTTAAAGACTGACCACTAGAGGAGGCGTGGTATTCAAGAAAATCCTTTATCCAAAAAGGCTGGCAAAAAAAAGGTCAATTTTCAATGCATTACAGACATCTCAAGATGGGCATATTTCTTACCCACAAATCCTTTGTATCTTCACGGTCGAGTTGAACGAGGTGGTTTCCAAGTAATGCATTACATGTTCACGTATGGGAATGCAAAGTTTGGTGTAGAGCTTTCAAAATGTAGTTAGTAAGGGCACTCTATAATCATCATCAATGAGTCACGTTAGCATACCACGCAACATGTTTCGTTTAATGAATACACGCGTTTTGGCCACAAAGGAGATTGCGCTAACTAATATGATCAACTGCTGAAGTTCTACCCTTGAGGGCACCTTCAGTAACATCTCTTCTAGGCTTGAAAGGATAACACCGCAATTAAAAAGTTGGTTTACATAAATATTGGGTCGCGCCTTTTTACCTAACCACAATGCTGCCTGAATAGTGTCAATCGTTCTGCTTGCAAAAGGACTGACCACCGTTCCAGTCAGTATAACCATGACGGCCTGCAGTTTTTCATCTACAACGGCAATGAGTCGGACCAGACAATACCGTGGTTCGAGCTTCTGTTCACTGCACCGATGGCGGAACAAAGAACAAAAATGTGTTGTAATAAAATAGAAGAATGGAAAACATAGAGCTTAACTAACGAGCACAACTGTAACAACACAGCCTGAGAACTATGACACGTTCGCGGAAAATATCAAGTTCTCATAGGTAAACGGGTCTGCCTTTATCACTGTTGTCACTGATATCAATTTTATGAGCGGTTGATAATGCAACTTAATTGTCGCACAAACAAAATGATAAGCGCGGCTTTGTCCTGAAGGAAGGGAAGGACAAATTCACGAAACGTTTATGTATAGATTGGAACAAATAACACAAATATACCTATATACACTAAATAACAACCGAATTGCAAGTGAGATTACGACAGTATCTACGAAAAACCTTCGTTACAACTTTCGGTGACGACTCAGTCATACAACGACAGCATGCATGTTACTAAATCCGATGAGCCCTTATATCCTTGGAACGTCTCCAGTCACGGAACTTAAGAGTCATACGGTTACAGGCCATGACGCGAACGCGCTTCACAGTTGCTAACTTAGTGCTGGCTGTCTTCAGCTTTATAAGTTGTCATCATTTGACCACGTTACACCTTGCGCCGATGGAATACGTTATTGGCGAAGAATATTCAGCGCAGTATATATATATATATATATATATATATTCAACAAGAAATAAACACATGAATTGGAAAACATTGAAGAGAAGGAGGAGGAGGAGGAGGAGTAGGAGGAGGAGGAGAAACCGTAAACTTACTTTGAAGACCGTGGAAACCTCTATTAATTTTGCAGTATACCGTCTGAAATGATCAACGGTATTGCGTGTTTCCAAAGTGTAACAGATAAACCTATCAAAGACCAAGGATCGCATATTACATTTGCTTACGCGCATAATATAATTGCGTTTAGTGTGAACGTTGGGAATCATAACAGAAAATCTGGTAGGACTTCTCAATGTTGCTAAGACGTGCGGCTCAAAATTGAACGAAAAGAAGTGTTATATCTAGTTGAGAAATGAGCCTACTGGGGTACGAAGTCTCAAACCGATCGACCAAGCCAGATCCAGAAAGATTACAACCGCTTTGTGATTTACTGTTACCACGAGGCATCAGACCACAACGCGTCGCGGGTTTATTCGTTTACTATTCCCAATGGATTTTTCAAATTTTCTGACAAGATTAATCCGCCGGTCAAAAATCTTACATTCCCTCTACCACACGATATCGGCGTATCGTTTGAGTTGTTCAAAAACGATCTATAAAAGGCGGTGGTTACCACCGTTAAAAACCAATCACCTTTAGTCATGGAGACCGACGCTCCGGACATAACTGCCGCTGCCACTCTAATAAAGAAACAACAGACCCGCGGCGTTTTTCTTTAGAAGTTCGTCATCGAGCGGACGACGTTGTTGTTCCGTCAAGAAAGAAGCTTACGATACAGTCGAAGCTATCAAGAAATTGAGGCATCATTTGCCTGGAACCCCACTTCCTATTGATTATTGACAAGAAATCCGTCGCCTTTATTTATTGTGTTTAACATCATGGGAAGTTTAGGCATGACGAAACTCGAAGATGACGTCCCAGACTTTCGTGCAATAGCTTTGATATCACATACTGCCTAGGAGAAGAAAACCAAGTCACTGATGCGCCATCCCCCACGGATTAGGTACCATCGACTCGCAATATACCTCTGAAGGAGTTACATAACTCTTAGTGTCATCCAGGTGATGCTCGGATGTTGAGGAAATGAAATCTGTCATTTTGCGTTGTTTGGTATGCACAGAGTTCAGGCTAAGATTCTACACTCCGCTAAACAGTACTCTAATTAAAGCAGCCGTATACTTCGAAGGATTGAATTTCAATTTTTAGGACCACTTCTATCTATTACTGGTAACAGGCATTTACCAACGGTCATTGATGATTACCGAAGACTCCCGTTCGCCTTTCGCTGTCAAGATGTGACGACATCCATTGTCATCAAGTACTGCTACTGGCTGTCCTCAATATTCTGCATGCCCTCTTATGTACATTCAGATCGCGTCCTTGCTTTCATGTCTGAGGAACTAAAAAGTTTCCTGCATAGTAAGGACATCGTCACTAGTCGAACCACGGCTTACAACCTCCAAGCAAACGGGTGGGTCGAGAGGCTGATCAGTACACTATAACGAATGATAATGCTAGTAGTGTGATAAGGAGGTGTCATGCAGCCATTGAAAATGTGTGTTGCTGGACGCCCTACAGTTCATACGGTTTTTCTTGTGCAGAGCAACAAACGCAATTCTACATCAACGACCATCTTCTTATAACCAAAAATCAACCTCACGTGTCTCTTTACCAAGTTGACTCGTCGTTCCGAGACCGGTCTTAACGCAAAGTCACTCAAGATCATCAAAATATGACCCCTTATTTGATGAGGTCGAGCTGCTTGAGTGCAACCCACAATAGGTTCACGTCTGCCTTCCCAACGGGGAAAAAGAGAAGGTGGTCGCTCGTCACCTTGCTCCAAAGGGGTCACTTATGCATCAACCCCGTAGTGGTGTCTACTACTATGGCAATACTACTTTTGATTCCGTTGTTGAAGCCCAAGGCTCAAATCAGCTCGCACTTGATGTGATATCCGAATTACAGACCGACGGTATCCAATAAGTAGTCACAACTTCGGGACCTCTTCCTGAGCCTTACATCGACAGGCTAAAAATAACACCACTGTTGAAAAAACGGCCATGAACTTGTCCACACAATCTGAGAAACAGAGAAGCTTGCGGTTACGTTAGCACTTATCCCTAAAAGCAATAACCTTAAACCTTTCCTTATTTGCCATCTTCATTCCTATTTATTCTTGAGACATTTTATGTGCAACTATTTTAAACGTCATCATCACCACGCATCAAATCAATTTCCACAACGTTCCCTGTGAAACTCTTCTCAAACAAATCAAAGTAGCCATGGGGGAATGTAATAGACTATTCATGGATGAACATCATTAGCTGACAGTCTCATTACGTTTTCATGCCAGTTTTTCAGCTCCCATACTACCGTTGATAGATTAACAAAGCAAAACACCTGGGCAACAAGACTTCAGCATATAACCTCGGTTGGCCACTTGCTTAACGTTTAAATAACAAAGGGAGGTTAGACAACCTTGTCCCACTCCACCAGAGAGGCTGTAGGTCACAACACGCCGGCATAAGCCTTAGTTTCGTCCGACGTCTGACAGCAAATTGCCTTCAGGATGTCGACTTATTTCTCGAGCATAGTTCTTCGATAGATAGTGCCAGAGTACAAACGTTGGCTGGAATCAGTCTCTCTAATATTAAAAAAGACCACCAATGAAATCCTTCCATATGAAGCTTGCAGTTCAAGCGGCTGACGGAGTACGGAAATGTGACCGATGCAAAAACATCCAGAAAAAAACCCAGCTTGTTTCTCGTGGATGTATTTGTCACGAGCTTCATTTAGTTTACGAAGTACAACAGCTGCAAATAGCTTCGGTGCACCAGATATCAGGTTAATCCCTCGATGAGCTGAACATAAAGAGTGTAAGCCTCTTCTCAAGATAAAGATGATTTCAGCCAACGAGACTGGACCATGACGCGGTGTGACGGTTTGTGCATCTCAATGACCTACTTGGGCTAAACTTGGACAGTATGGACACCACATCGATAGAGTCACTCATACCAGACAGGCCAATAGGTAGAGGTCTGACAAACCAGTCTCCTGGTCCCCCAGACTTGAGGTTAGAAAAATGGTTGGCATATTTTTCCAGAAAAAAATACCACACAACCGCTGCCTTGCGGTACAGGCTTTTGAGCCAAAGGCTTTGGTTGAGAACCCTAATCGTTCTCCTGTCTAGGTCTGGGCGTCCTGGCAGTATCTCAGCCCACACACAACCATGAATAATCACAACACAAGTAATTTCCATACTGCATCGGCCGTCTCGCAGTATAAACCGGGTCGCCCTATCTGCTGCATACAGCAGGGTGGATAGGCGAAAACATGCTACTGCTGACCCCTCCCCCACTGTCCTATCAAATTTAGCTCTCAGGCCCCTCCCGACCTCCATTTCTGATAATTACTCTACAGGTCCCACAACAGATATAGCTAATCATAGTAACACTGCGTCAGTAAGTCACATCTCCTACCACTCAGTTCAGGCCTCCTTCGTCCCTTGCTTAGACCTAGAATGCGAATTAATATAGGTGCCTTCAACGTTCGCACGCTAAAACAGATAGGTCAGCAGGCCGCTCTCGCACGAACGTTAGACTCGTTGCATGTCGATGTCTGCTGTATCTCGGAGACTAGAATCCAGGACAGTAGTCAACGTATGGAACTAACAGCACCCGCATTGTCTACCCGATACTGGTTATACACTTCGGGTGACTCCACAGCCGCCGTTACAGGTCAGGCTGGAGTAGGTATAGTCCTCAGCACGACGGCTGCAGCCGCATTAGTAGATTGGATTCCTGTTAACAGTAGACTTTGTGCCGTCCGCTTGGCAGTTCTGTTAAGGCCAACTCTAGAAGCAAAACTCTCAGAAATCTTTTCTTTGTCTGCTTACGCTCTCCTACTGACTGTAATGACGTCGGCGTCAAGGACGCATTTTACTCGAATCTGGCCATTCCCCTTCGTTCGACCTATGGCTCTGATATAGTCGTTCTGGCCGAAGATGTGAATGCCCAGGTCGGCCGCCTTGGTCTGGTCGAACCTCGATTAGGTGGCAGGTTTGGGATAGTGTTACACCGATCAGATAATGGTGGGCAATTGCTGCAGTTGTGGTGTCGCCGCTGGAGACGTAACGCCTATTTTTTAGCCGAATACTAGTTTATAGGACATGTCGCTATGACATCAGTCATTGTTACACATTGGCTCCAGCATCGCCGCCCTTACTTCTGACTCAGGCTCCTTGGTCTCGATAGTATAGACTCCATCATGAGCTGATTTAGTTTATACGCATGCGGAGGTTCGAGTTCACGGACTGTCGTTGCTTCTTAGAGCACATGCTTGGATTCAGATCAATATTCGCTTGATATGTGGTTGTCGTTTCTTCTTGCTTGTTGCTGATACGAGGCTAAACGACTGCTACCGACAGTAATTTGCATTTAGCGGTGGGAAACTGACTCTACCAATCAGGTAAAACAATTACCAACAGCTTAAACAGCTGTGCTCAGTATGTTCTCGATCAGTATTGGTATCCATACATAGTCTGCTCTCCGCGAGCTCAAATCTTCAGCGCCATGTCCGGGAAGACATTAGGTAGATGTAGCTGCGGCACGGGGTTACATGAGTTAAGCAGACATTTGAATCTCGGAGAAATCCCTGGAGTTGTTAGAGCCAGACGGAACATTTCTCCTGGTAGTTCACATAACAAGTCTAGAAGAGATATCCGTAGGAAACTGAAACGTAGTCTAAAGGCTGATCGTGAGGCTTGGTTAGTGGAAAAAGTTAAGGAAATGGAAACCGCTTTTGCTTCAGGGAACACCGGCAAACTCTTTAAGCTGATCCGTGCCACTGGTCCCAGGCGACCGTCTGTCAGTGAAGCTATCAACGAGACAGATGACACACTAATCGATAAGTCCAGAAGGTTAGGGTGTTGGGCAGAACACTTCGAGAGTCAATTTAGTTGGTTTCCTGCTTCTACCATGTTACCGCCACAAACTTGTAATGTGCACCCTGGTCGGCAGATTTGGAACCACCCACTGAGACTGAGGTTCGCAATTGCCTTTCGGCTCTCAATCGTAATAGGGCTGCTGGTCCAGATGATCTCGTGCCGGCACTTTTCAAAGAAGGTGGAGAGGCGTTAGTAGAGGCATTGACTCAGTTGTTTCAACTTGTGTGGACGACGGAGACCATCCCTCCGTGCTGGGGTCACTCGATAATAGTTCTCCATAGTTAAGAAAAATACCAGAGGCTCTTGTGAAAACCATAGGGAAATTAGTTTGACCCGTCATTTCAAGGGTTCTGGCATCCATTATACTTCGTCGACTCACTGCAGTTCGGGAGGTAAACATTAGGGAAGAACAGGCAGGGTTTCGCCTGGGCGGGGTTGTATAGATCACATTTTTACCCTTCGTCAAATTCTGGAGCAGCGTCATGTGTACCGCCGGCCAACAGTTGTATTTCTCGACTATAAAGATGCGTTCGATTCGGTGGGTCGATCTACACTTTTAGAGTCGTTTAAACGCAGGAGTGTACCGACTAAGTATGTGGAACATACTGTCGGCGCTTTATTCCCATACCTTCAGCTCAGGTTAGGGTTTACGGCGAACTGACAGTTTCAGCACCAGGAGCGACATACGTCAAGACTGTCCACTTTCACCATTTCCGTGATAAACGATATAATGGACAAATATCTCCGGTAGTTACAAGATGCCGATGTGGACCTCCTACCTGGTGAAAGACTGACTGATCTTGATTATGCTGACGATAAGGTATTGCTGTTTGACAACTTTCAAGCGGCACAAACAACGCTAAACGCTATTTCGCGTTCTGCTAAGTACTTCGGAATGCGCTTTGCAGCCTCAAAATGCAAAGTGCTTCTGCAAGATTGCTGTGATTACGTAGATTTAATGTTAGATAATGAAGTCATGGAGGTTGTTGACCGGTTTGTCTTTGACTCGGTGATAATTGTTTACTATTGCGGAAGCTTTGTGTCGCCATGTTGGGCTTGCGTTATACCCTCTCGAGCGAACTCTCGTGCGACGAGCTCTCTCGTTTATGGGCAATAAATAGAAAACGCGGTGAGTTCCAAGGCTAGGGTGGGTGTTCGCTAATCTGAGACACCTATGGCGACAGAGAGGTATTTCTCCTAAAGCTTAAGGGTCGCGTATATCAAACAACAGTGAGGGCTGTATTACTTTACGGCAGCGAAACGTGGCCGCTCAGGGTAGAGGACGTGAACCGTCTTCAGGTATTTGACCACCGATGTCTGCGTTCAATCGCTCGTATCGGGTGGCACCAGCGAGTAAGCAACGAGGAGGTTAGGAAGCGGGTGTTTGGCACTGATTGTCAAACGAGTTCTTTTGTTCAGTCGCTACATTTGCACAGACTTAGATGGTTAGGTCATGTACTAAGGATGCCAGCTAGTCGTCTGCCACATCGAACACTCTTTGCCGACGCTGCGGCCGACTGGCGCAAGGTGCGAGGTGGACAGATGATGACCTGGCGTAGACAAATGAAATCGTTCACGAAGGGGTTGGTCACTGTAGATCGGGTTCGTCTCCCGGGCTGGGGCCCTCGCGACTCACAGAGTCGGTGGCTTGAGACGTTAGGTGAGATGGCGGCTAATCGAGCTCAGTGGCGTGAATGTTGTTGTTTGGCCGAGTTGTCTGTGAAGTGAGTGCACTTAATGACGCGGGGCAGTGAAAGCCGTAAGGAAGCTGTCTTGCTGATGACGCCTTACTTTCACTTACAGCTCGGTTGTTTGTTTGCAAGGTGTAGGCACCTTGATGTTGTATTTGAATATAGACGTAGCTATTTTTAGTAGTTAGGTCCCCTTCCCCTCCCATTTTTTTTCTTCTCTTCCTATATAGGGTTTTTTCTTCTTCTTCTGGTTGTGTGGCAGTTAAGCATCAGTGTGAACCACTGATGTATTGCTGTCTATGATGATGATGACGATGTCAGCCAAACCCCGGCCACTTGGAATGATTTCAGTGACCCACAGTCTCCAGAGCAGAGCCGTCAGCTGTGACTACAGCTGGGTCTCTGTCCCTAAAGTGTTTCTGCTCCCGAGAGCGCGCAAACGTCAATATACAGCACAAGGACAGTTCAAAAGCGTAGTCAACAACGTGAGTGGTCAGTTGAATTGCTGAGCGGAATGCTCAGCTCAGCATCTTGGACGAAGCCCTGTTCATTCCTCCGTAGTGTCTGTCACCTTAAATACAATAAACCAAAAAATGAGTGAGCTGCAACTAGTGCTCGTGGCCTCCACAAGAGTTCCTGATTTTCTCTTCGGTTTCTTTCGATAAAAATAAGGCAGCTGTTGATACTGAAGCTTAGCTGACGTAGTACTGAAGAACAGTCAAGCGGGATCAAAGAACAACGACTGACCACCCGCCAAAATAAAGTGCGTGCTCCATCTGGACTGCAAGCCTCAGCTTAAGTATGCGACCATGTCTTAGATGTTACAGACCGGTGGTATAAGAGCCATCCAATCGGAAGATCCTTCGAAATATGTTTCCACAGTGTTCAGACGTCAGCGCTATCTCTTTGTATCCAATCTGTCTCACTACAATAGCTCTATCATCATCATCATCATCATCATCATCATCATCATATCAGCCATGAGCCTGACCAAAAGGTACTGTGGCTCGGGCTGCCGCTCACCTCAACAGTGACGTGGAATATCCTAGAAGAAGAAACGTTACTGATAAGGATTACAGAATAATAATAGTAATAACAATAATAAAGTCTAAGCGGAAGAACTAGAAATGGTATGGATGCAGGTACGCCATTGACTGCGACACGCTGCCATCTCGGATAGCGTCTCTAACCAGCGATTTGAGTGATCACGAGGACCCCAGCCAGGCAGGCGACACCCATCCACTTTACTCAGTGGAACAGTCAGGGTTCTCATATTTCGTGACCACGTTGTCGCTTGACCACCACGTGGTTTCACCCAACTGTTGGTGGTCTCAGTATATAATGCCCGGTACGGTAAACGATCAGCTGGCATACGGAGTACGTGACCCAACCATCGCAGGCTGTGCAACGTGAGTAGTTGACCAATTGATCGCGCATCCCGAGCGTTCCGGAATACGCGCCGGCGAACTGCCACATTGCTCACGCGATCAGTCCACTTAATGTGGGCTAACTGGCGGAGACAACGATGGTCAACTTAACCGGTCTGTTGATATCTTCCTTGCGAACAGGCCACGTCTCCGAACCATAGAGCAAAACAGAACGTACACAAGCATTATATACTCTTCCTTTCAGCGACAATCGAACGTCTTTTCGACGCCACAGATGACGCAGGTTGGCAAAGGCAACTCGTGCCTTTGCTATCCTCGTTGATATCTCATCAGCAATATTACAAGCTGACGAGATAGTGCTACCCAAGTAGGTGAAACTGTCCACAGTCTCAAGCGGATTACCTGCAATAAAGAAAGTAGGGTGGAAATGCCCCAGTCTTGAAGTAACACTTTGCACTTTGAAGGTGCGAAGCGCATTCCATACAAACCAGCCCGGTCACTCACCTTGTTCAGCATGGTCTGCATGTCTTCGGCAGAGGGGCTAAGTAAGACAATGTCGTCCGCATACTCCAGATCGGTCAACCGAGCACCAGGGAAGAAGCTCACACACAAAGTCCACTGGACTCCTAAAACGCACCTCTCTAGAATGTCGTCATGACTAAAAGTTGAACAAGAAATGGGGAAAAAACGGATACCCTTAACGAACATCACTAGAAGTGATGAACGTCCGAAACAGTTGTCCATAAACCCTCACCCTGCTTGCAGAGTGAGCATACAGTGATCTCAACAGATTCACGTATTTCCCTGGTACTCCCTTGCGAAGAAGACAGTTCCAGAGAACGTTACGAGCAACTGAATCGAAAGCAGCCTTCAGGTCCAAAAAGACCACGACCGTCGGCTGCCTATAAGAGTGCCGATGTTCCAAGATCCGTCGCAAGGTAAAAATGTGGTCAACGCACCCTCGACCGGATCGGAATCCTGCCTGTTCTTCACGTATCTGACTTTCTCTGGGTTTAGTGAGCCGACGTAAAATGAGGCCAGTGAGTAACTTGGACGCAACAGACACTAGAACTGATGTCTCTGTGGTTGTCACATAGATTTCGAGGCCCCTTGGTTTTAGCCAAACTGCAGTGTCCGTACGAAACCCACTGCATGTAAGGATGACATAAAATTACCTATCTGCTTCAACGTATGCAGATGTGGACCATTTACGTCGTACAGAAAGCCCAATTGCAGGCGTGCGTGCCACAGGGTGCTGCTTTTGCTGGGGCCTACTGTCTTGAAGAAAATCATAAATTTTCAGCCAAGTGACAGAACACGATTGAATACGTCAACTGGAAGGACTCGAAGAGCATTCAAGAGTTTAAAGAAAACTCTAGTTGTTGATGATATACCAACATGAGATGACGGGGTAGAAAAATTAGCAAAGAAAAGCGTGCACAACCAACATTAAGTATAAAGTCTGAACGGCGTGACATGTTATCAACAACGATATATCGGTGATTGATAAATGCTTAACTGTCATGTGAATGTAGAATAGAGTAAATTCAGTAGCAACAAGGAACTTGAGAACGCTTTTCCATTGCAAAGAGCATGCGAGAGAAAAAACGGTGAACCTATTCGTAACTCACGGTGGTCTTTAGAAAGGGATGATGAATAGGTCAACTGATACTAACGCCATTCAATATGCTTGCCAACAACTCCCGTACCTTCTGAATACCCCTCCATCAACATAAACGGAAGTCTCGCATAAAATCAAAGTAACAAACTATCGTAAAGTACCTGGTAAGGATCAATTCTCTCCAGTTCCTTTCACAAATGAGACTCGGCTCTAGTCGTACAGCTGACATTTTTATGAAAGCTATGAGTTAACAAGATGGTTCCGAACAACTTGGGTGTATCTGACATTGACCCAATTTGCAGCAAAAAAGAAGTTTCTGCTGTCCATGAAGGAATCAGCCAGATTTTTATCTCGTCAAAGATGGTTGCATATAGTCTGCTCGAAAGGTCAAGTTTAATAGGTGAACAACATATCCATCACGAGCAGACTGGATCTTGCCCGGAGCAGAGCTACATTGAGCATACCTTAAAATTCCACCAGACGTTAAGGGACCGCCGATTCAATAGAACATCAATCATCCGTTTCCTTGAACATCACAAGGGCTCTTGGTTCAGGTGAACGGGTTACAAGCTGGGACTAAATACCAAGACAACTATTCAGTGCTAATAATCTCAGAGCAAACCATCGCCAATACTCGCATTAGAATGAAACACTAGTTGATTGCCTGTCCTCAGCAGTCCAAGTGGGGTGCAACAAGGTTGTTCAGTTTCTGGTCTTTACTTTATTTTGTATTACAAAAAACTTGAAGGGAATAGTAAACGGCCGTGATTCCAAAGGTGTGTAAATGCTTCCAGGTACACAACACTGAAAATATAAATAGTAATGCTCTTATCGAAAATGCTTGACGGACAATGCAAAGCATGCTCGACAGATTAGACATTCCAGTTCGTCACTTTACTATGATCTTTCCTCCCACAAAAGTTAGGGTGGTTGCAATACTGACATAAGTCACGCTTCTAAACAGTTGGAGATAATGCAGAAGCGCACCTACCTCGAGACTTGTTTCAGTTTCAGCGGAATGTCCGACAGGATCACAAATCGTATAGCTGAAGCGCGGGTGATGCGTCACCTTACGCCACCTTCGACGCCAAAAGTCTCACTTTTTGTTTCACGATTTAGACGCATACTACATTATGTAAAATGTGTCCATTGTCCTCCTACATGCCTTCAAACGTGGTCAACGCGTACGGAACATAAACATAATGTCTTCCATAGCCGATGCTTCCATTAGTCACGTGTGGTTGGAACGCTACTCCAGAAACTTCGGAGTTTACCGGGGCATTTTCGAGACGGACAGACCGCACCGACCTTTGAATATAACTGTCTCACATCACAAGCTCCGTTGGCTTGAGTAATTCTGACATACGCCTTCAGAAATGCGAAAACTAGTAGTCAATGGTGCACACATTGAGTCACTCTGTCCCGAATAAACACATCTTTATCCACTAGTTTATTTAATGGTTTCGTTCTGTGATGTTGACTGCCTACACACTTATTATAGCACTTAGTTCCGCTTCAGTCGTTATGGCAATACTATCAACTACTTGAAACTGGTTAGTGTTGACAAGTTAAGGGCGGAAGGGACAGTACAGTAACTAAATCAGGGTTTATATGAGAGTAGGAAATCACAACTAACGTTTATTAAAATGCGATTTTACTGATAATGACGGCGAAACAAAACTGTTACTACATATAAAGCTTGCTTGGGCTTTTAACAGAGGTCACGACAAAACGCACATTGACATATTTTCACTTTAAAGATAACAAAGAAGCGGTCCATTTGAGACTATTATCAAGCAAGCGCGTGAGGACCAACTAGTTGGATGGCAATCCTTATAGAAGCCACATGAACGCTGATAATTACAAACGCGAAAAACGCACGATTCGATACTTTGGACCTAAATTTTTGTATGATTGATTATTGATTCATTCGATTCGCTTGATTCACATATCAAGTGTACATATGACTTTCAAGGAGGTTAAAACTGCAGGAAACATTTAAAACCATGAAGTACAAAACGCAGTACAAAACGCTGCATTACGAATATGTTGCCAGAATCACCACCAAGAGACATGCGTGCACATTTATAATCGTCCATGAAAGGATACCACTTTTCTGACTATTGATTGACTGCATCAAGGTGAACCCGCGGAGTGTTGGGATCATAGGAATTCCAGTTTATCAAGTGATTCGCCCATAAAAAATTTCGGGAAATCCTCTTAATGAATTATCAATTAAAACTGATAAAACTCCAACACAGACC
>LOND01006630.1:10903-27564 GCA_014220965.1 Paragonimus kellicotti
CTTGATGAGCCCGAAATGATTTTGAACGCGTCGTTACACTTTGCCGTTTTCGGTGAGTTCGTTCCATATCACTATTTTGCCTTGCGTTTTCGAAACAGTTTTTTTTCTGTTCGTGTATACGTTTGGTTATTAATTTTATATCACCGGTTTAATCGTTTATTACAGTGTAACTTTTAATTGTTATACCCATGTCTGATAACGATTCTAAGCCTTTCGAGTACCCCACCGTGGCCGTATCGCTTGTAGTCCCGCCGTTCTTAGAAATGGACCCTATCTTATGGTTCATGCACCTAGAGGCGGAATTTTGCAATAATCGAGTATCTTCCGACCAGGCCAGATTCAGCCAGTTAGTGTCTCGTTTGCCGAAAGAGGTCACGACACAACTCCGAGATGTCTTAGTAAACCAACCTACAGAGAACCGCTACGAAACTCTCAAGGAAGCGGTAATTAAGCGAGTCACTCCATCGGAAAAGACTCGTTTGCAGCAACTATTTAGCGAGCTAAAGCTGGGCGACAAACGCCCTACGACCCTACTCCGGGAAATGCAACAACTGTTAGGTACGTCACACATGGACGAGTCTCTGCTTCGCGAACTGTGGATACAGAGACTCCCGGAGACAGCGCAGGCAATCGTATCTATCGCGAGATCACAACCTCTGGCGGAAGCAGCAGAAATAGCTGATCAGGAATTCAGCTAATTCTTAACCAGGTTAGCGTCCCAACACAGGCGCCACGTTCGTTCAGAAGTATTCCGCCACATAATGAGGGCGGCCCCTCTACGTCAGATTCGAAAATAGAAGCACTTGTGGGCCGAAGTCGCAGCGTTGCGTCGCGATTTTAGCAGAATCCCTTTAGGTCGTCCTGAACGCCGTCGATCTAGTAGATCCCCCAGGCGCACAACATCGCAGCAGAAAGACGGTTACTGTTGGTATCACCAACGTTTTGGCACTCGATCCACCAAGTGCGTTAAACCGTGCACTTACCAATCGACCAAGCAGGGAAACTTCCACGCCGGCCCGTAATGGCGACTAACGTCGTCGGCGTCGCACCTTGTCGCCTCATCTTCGTGAAGGATGTAGAAACGGGACACACGTTCCTGGTTGATACCGGGGCGCAGGTTAGCGTGTTTCCGTCCACAAAAGACGAGGTGCCGAATCCATGCAGCCCACAGCTCCGTGCTGCAAATGGAACTCCTATAACCGCATATGGGCAGCGTTCTTTAACTCTTAATCTAGGCCTCCGGCGGACATTCAGATGGGTGTTTACGATCGCGGCGGTACCTTTCGCCATAATCGGCATCGATTTTCTTCGGCATTTCGACCTGCTGGTCGATACGAGACGCCGTCTGTTAATCGATTCCAGCACCAAACTAAGCATACCTGGCACGCACGCAACAGTTGCGGCCATAACACCCATATATGCCCATCCCGCCGCCCCTAGGCAATTTGTGGATCTCTTCACTGAGTTCCCACAGCTCGTTCGCTCATCGAACGATATTCCAACAGTGACCTCTAGTGTCACTCATCACATCCGCACTAAGGGACCCCCGTCTCCGCACGGCCTCGCCGGTTGGCTCCCGACAAACTTAAACTCGCCAGGGCAGAGTTCGAGCACATGCTTGAACTCGGGATAATACGCCCTTCCGAGAGTCCATGGGCCTCACCGCTGCATATGGTCCCTAAGAAGTCAGGTGATTGGCGCCCATGCGGTGATTACCGCGGGCTCAATAAAGCAACCGTCCCTGACAAGTACCCGAATCCCGCACATGCAGGATTTAACTACTTGCTTACATGGAAAAAGCATATTTAGCAAGATAGATTTGGTACGCGCTTATCACCAGATCCCGGTAGCCAAAGAAGATATACCCAAAACCGCAGTTATCACCCCTTTTGGCCTTTTCGAGTTTCTTCGAATGCCATTTGGTTTGAGCAACGCAGCTCAAACTTTTCAACGCTTCATTCATGAAGTGACTCGCGGCTTGGACTTTGTTTACCCCTATCTAGATGATATTTTAGTTGCTAGCTCTTCAAAAGAGGAACACCTTACGCATCTTCGCACCTTACTCGAACGTTTGACCCAACATGGCGTCACAGTTAATTCCACCAAGTGCGAACTAGGTAAGGCCACAATAGTTTCTGGGTCACAAGATCTCAGAAAATGGAATCGCTGCACTCACGGATAAGGTGAAAGCCATCCGTGAATACCCGAGCCAAATTCCTTCAAGCAACTTCGTCGTTTTAGTGGTCTGGTCAACTACTACCGACGTTTCATACCTCACTGTGCGCATATAATGCAGCCAATGACCGATCTCCTCCGTGGAGGTGAACGCAAATTCCAGTTCACCGAGGCTGCGCGCACTGCGTTCGTTGAGCTCAAGGATGCGGTCGCCGACTTAGCTCTCCTTGCTCATCCTGATCCGAACGCAACATTGTCAATCGTAACCGACGCTTCTGACACAGCTGTCGGTGCTGTATTACAACAATTCGTTAATAAACAATGGCATTGATTTAGCAGCCACGGCTGCTGCGCAAAGCCATATCTCCTGGTCGGGACCATTTTGTCAATGAAGACCTCTACTCACCAATGTCCAGACCGAGTACCTCTGATTTATCGGAGGAAGACGAATCCTGTGAACGACTACTAGGGCACAGCTCGCCCTGTAGTGCGCTGCTGTTCTTCCGCGCATAGGTGTTAATAATACACTGCACAACCTGTCTCATCCTGGCATACGCGCTTCAGTTAAACTTGTCACTGAACGTTTCGTATGGCCTAAGGTAAACCACGATGTCCGCAATTGGAGCCGTTCTTGTCTCCAATGCCAGCGTTCCAAAGTCCACCGTCATACAAAGAGCCCCCGGCACTTTTCCTTTGCCAGACGCACGTTTTCACCATGTGCACGTCGATCTGGTGGGCCCCTTACCACCCTCGAATGGCTCTATTTATCTGTTGACGTGTGTTGACCGTTTCACAAGATGGCCTGAAGCCATACCGCTACCTAACTGCTCTTCAGAAACGGTAGCCAGCGCATTCATGGAACGTTGGGTGGCGCAATTCGGTTGTCCAGCAGTGGTGACCACAGACCGTGGATCGCACTTTGAAGGACATTTCGCAGCTCTCGTAAATACGCTAGGGTGCAAGCACATTCGTACTACGGCAGCAAATGGGATGGTTGAACGTCTTCATCGTCAATTAAAAGCCGCTCTAAGTGCCCATGCTAATCCTTCATGGAAAGAGACACTTCCACTAGTACTCTTAGGACTGCGCAATACGGTTAAAGAGGACTTAAACGCTACCGCAGCCCAGCTAGTTTTTGGTTGCACGCTTAGGTTACCAGGTGAACTCGTCTCACCCGCACCTTCAACACCGTACGATTACGGTAGCTACACAGCTCGCTTGGCGCACCATATGCGAAAGCTACGCCCGGTGCAGCCTAGGGAACAATCATCAGCTGTGCATGTGCACGCTAAACTGTCCTCGTGTACACACGTTTTCCTTCGTACGGATGACCTTCGTCGACCGCTGCAGCCCCCATACACCGGCCCCTATCGTGTCCTCGCAAGAGACACGAAAACCTTCACCATTAGCCGCAATGGCAAACGCGAGGTAGTTTCTGTCGACCGGCTGAAACCAGCATTTATGGAGGAATCATCAGCCTCACTCCCGTCGACAAGTAACGTTCCTCGCCGGGAACCTCCGGTGTCAGCAAAAACTGTTCCGTCCCCGGAACCCCCTGCAACTCCCGCAGCCCCAACTCTTGCTCCCTCTACCTCTAGGCATAATCGTCTTGGTAGGGAGCTTCGCAAGCCCGTACGTTTTGCGGAGTATGTTAACGTTTCTTACTTTTGGAAATGACGTTTTTTTTAAACATAACCTACGCATATTCGTACTCATCGTTTTGTCCACCTGCTCTTCTGAGTTATGGTATGTCTGGACTTAGCGATACAAAACAAAACAACAACAAAAGACGACAAAATTTTTTATTTAGACTCTCATGCTTTACCGGGTACGCAACCCAAACGGCGTTGTTCTGGACCAGGTTTATTCGTATGCTAACCCTCTTCTTTCTTGAGTCTATCAACTTTAGACAGCAACACAAGAAGAAGAGCAAACCGAACGCAGCCACGCTCAGAATCGCAGGGTCCGCAAAATCCTCGGCTGTGAAATTATTTAGTCACTCGGATACGTTGACACGGTGAGTTATCCATTTCCGCCTGTCGTGCGGGTACTTCACGGTGTTCTCCGTTCCAGACTATCCGAACATGGTGCGTGGAGAGACAACTCCTAACTACCTATCGTACAGCACTGGACAAACCTACCCCCTTTTCTCTCAAGAGTTTTTAGGGTTGGGCAGCCCGCTGCGATAGAGAAGAAACGCACCGAAGACTAAATAATCTAAATAAAAGAATCCTTCCAGCGCAACAGCCAATTTTCGATCGACCCTTTCCCCGAACTTTGACATTCCCCATCCCATGTCATTATTCATCGTGTGTATCACCCTGCAACTGTGATAAACCAAAAGACGTGTATATTTTCCTCTCTCTCTGGAATAACGAAGGCATGTGTAATACTTACTAGCCTTCTGGGGAGAGCTATGTAGCGACTATAATAAATGATATTTTTGATAGTCGCATTCACCTGTACACTTTTGATGATTTTGGTTTTTTACCTACTTTTGTTTTAGTCAAGCCATCCCTTTTGTAATATCCGTCCCGGGGCTAAAAACACAACTCGCTCCGTGCCTCGCTAGCTTGACGTGCTTTCTGTACACTTAGGATTTCGAAGACGTCAAAGGTGATCTCACCAATATATGTTGGCCTATTATCAAAACCGGTATATATATATATATATATATATATATATATATATATATATATATGCGTGAACATAATTATTGAAATACGTGCATGAATGCGCAGATCTGGAGTATATATGTGCCTATATGTACATATATGTATCTGGTACATGTTATACATTTACTATCTGTTATTCTTCCCTTTGTAGCGACTATAACAAATGATATTTTTGATAGTCGCATTCACCTGTACACTTTTGATGATTTTGGTTTTTACCTACTTTTGTTTTAGTCAAGCCATCCCTTTTGTAATATCCGTCCCGGGGCTAAAAACACAACTCGCTCCGTGCCTCGCTAGCTTGACGTGCTTTCTCTGTACACTATTTTCCAGGGTCGATACTAATACACGAGGGTCAACGCGCTGAGTCTTTGTTTTCATTGTCGATTGGTTTTCGATAGTGAGTACAGACTGGGTATTATTCTGTTGGACTAGTTCCAACAGGTCGCAGCCGCTCTGAATCAAAATGGTCGATCGGTAGCCTTCTTCTCGCGTAGTCTGTCGTCCAGTGAACGGCACCATTCCGCCGTAGAAAAGGAAGCGTATGCTGTCGTGGAATCCATACGTAAATGGAAACATTTTCTACTTCGCAACCATTTTAAACTTGTTACAGACCAACGTTCTGTCGCCTTCATCTACGGCAATCAGCACAGAGGGAAAGTCAAGAACGATAAAATTGAACATTGGAAGCTGGAACTGTCGCCATTCAAGTTCGATGTTGTGTATCGACCTGGTAAAGATAACCGAGCGGCAGATGCACTCTCACGTAATTGTTGCGAAGCGCTAATGACGAAGAGACTACATGAATCGCTTTGTCATCCCGGCGTTCCTTGGTTGATGCACTTCGTACGCGCCAGAAACCTCCCTTTTCTGTGGAAGAAGTTCGAAGCGTTGTTGCCAAATGTTCAGTATGCTGTGAAATCAAACCTCGTTTTTTCTCCAAAGCTCGAGGCGAGCTCATGAAAGCACAACCATTCGAAAGACTGTCGATTGATTTTAAGGGTCCCCTTCCATCAGTAACCCACAATCGTTACTTATTAACAATCACTGATGAATATTCTCGATTTCCTTTTGCCTTCGCATCTCCCAATCAGAATAGCGAGACCGTTATTAAATGTTTTTGTCAGTTGTTCTCGTTGTTTGGTACTCCGGCGTACATTCATTCTGATCGTGGATCGTCATTCATGTCGTCTAGTGTTCAACAGTTTCTTCACGAAAGGGGAGTCGCGACAAGTAGAACGACACCATACAACCCCCAGGGTAACGGCAAGTAGAGCGTTTGAATGAAACGCTTTGGAAAACCGTGTTGTTCGATCTGAACTCTCATAACTTGGCAAGCAATCCATGGGAGTTTGTCGTTCACAATGTCTTGCACTGTGTGCTGCAACTAATGACACACTGCATGAAAGATTACTCCTCTATAACGGAGGTCGACCTCCGGAACAACCCTCCCGATGTGGCTCACTAAACCTGGACCGGTGTTGTTTAAGAAGAATGTCAGACAGTCTAATTATGATCCACTCGTCGAAGAAGTTGAATTACTTCAGTGCAATCCACAGTACGCGTACATCCGCTTTCCTAATGGCAGGGAGAAAACAGTTTCTGTTCACCAACTGGCCCCCAAAGGAGAAGTCATGCCTGAGACGCCCTTGCAAGGACTATCGACACCTTCGATCGAAGAGACTACATCTGTACCTCTAATCGCGTCCCTATCACGGAGCAGCATAACAGTATTCCCTCAGTTGACATACACAACACTGAAGCATATGATTCCCCAATAACGATCACTCACGTAATCTTGAAACGTTAATCAAACAACAACGAGTTCATCTATACGATCTGAAAAATAGAGACGCACGAATCTTGCATATTGACGTTCACTACCAAATACTGTTTCTCAAATCAGTGTACATATGCCCAGCCGTTTCCCCAGTGACCGACAGTTTGTTGTCTACTCATTTCTTTATGGGGAGCGTGTATTATTTTGTGGTTTTTGCTTCATCCCTGAGTTGGTAATCTAATTACGTTTTCCATTTCAGCTGTCATACGCCAATTGTTAGACGAATAAAGCCTATCATACGGGTCCTCTTACCCTTCTGCTTCTGACGCGAGATCGTTGGTTTGCGCCGTTAAATCTGACTGTTCGCAACACCGCCCAGGATTCCCTTGTCCATTGCCTAGGCCTAGAATGCCATTTAGTATAGATGCTTTCAACGCCAACAGGCCGCTCTCGCACGAACGTTAGACTCGTTGAATGTCGATGTCTGCTGTATCTCGGAGACTAGAATCCAGGACAGTAGTCAACGTATGGAACTAACAGCACCCGCACTGTCTACCCGATACTGGTTATACACTTCGGGTGACTCCACAGCCGCCGCTACCGGTCAGGCTGGAGTAGGTATAGTCTCAGCACGACGGCCGCAGCCGCATTAGTAGATTGGATTCCTGTTAACGGTAGACTTTGTGCCGTCCGCTTGGCAGGTTCTGTTAAGGCCAGCTCTAGACGCAAAACCTTCAGAAATCTTTTCATTGTGTCTGCTTATGCTCCAACTGACTGTAGTGACACCGGCGTCAAGGACGCCTTTTATTCGGATCTGGCCGCTCTCCTTCGGTCGACACATGGTTCTGATTTAGTTATTTTGGTCGGACAAATGAACACCCGAGGAGATCGTCTTGGTGAGGCCGAGTTTTGCTTAGGTGGCAGGTTTGGGATATCATCACATTGCTCGGATAATGGCACTGAGAATATACTATTTTTAACCAGCATTAGTTTTAGACGTCGTGCGCTTCATTTTTATACTTGCTGTCCTTGTCGGAATCAGGCCTGGTCTCAGATAGACCACATAGTGTTAGTTATAGGTGGCGGGGTTCCATTCAAGACTGTCGTTCTTATTGGAGCACATACTTGGATTCAGATCATGCGTTGGTACGTTGTCGTTTTGTTCTTACTTTTGCTGGGCAACGACCCCACCGACAGCAACGGTTAGCTGTTGAGAAACTGGCTTTACCGTCCTTACAGCATAAGTATCAAACTGGCCTAAGAAGCAGGCTTAGGAATTCTCATTCTGATGATCGTAATAGCTGCTGGACCCAAATAGCATAGGCCATTCGTGAAGGGAGGTACTGTGGCATACTGCATGGTGATTCGTGGGTTGAACAAACATTGAACCACGGAAAAATCCTTGGAGTTGTTAGATGTCAGGTTTAAGAGGGATGTACGTAAGAAGCTGAGGCATAGCCTGATCATCGATCGTGACTTGCTTAAGTGAAATAAACAAGGAAACGGAAACCGCCTTTGTCTCAGGGAACACCGGCAAACTCTTCAAGCTTATCCGTGCTACTGGTCCCAGGCGACCGTCTGTCAGTGAAGCTATCAGCGAGGCAGATGGCACACTCATCTATAATAAGTCCAGAAGGTTAGAGCGTTGGGCAGAACACTTTGAGGGTCAATTTAGTTGGCCTGCTGCTTCTATTGCGTTGCCACCACAGACTTGTGATGTAGCACCCTGGTCGGTAGATTTGGAACCACCCACTGAGACTGAGGCCTTCAGTCGTACTTCGACTCTCAGCCGTGATAGGGTTGCTGGCTCAGATGACCTTGTGTACCGAATAAGTACATTAACATACTTCGGTTCAGGTTAGAGTTTGCGGTTTTAGTTTTAATACCAAGATCGACGTAGATTAAGTCTGTCCACTTTCATCTTTTTTTTTACCTTTGCTATAGATGGGCTGTTGGAGGACTGTCTGCGACACTCACAAGAAACTCATAAGTACCCCTTGTCCTTTGTTCAGTCCGCACGTTTACACAGATTGAGATGGCTAGACCGTGTTCTAAGGATATCAGCTAGTTGTCTAACACATCAATCACTTTTTGCCGATATTGCGGCTGATTGGCATAAGGTTTTAGGTGGACAGACAACGATCTGCGGTAGAGAACTGGAGTCGTTCACCACGGGGTCGGCCACTGTAGGTCCGGTTAGTATCCCGGGCTGGGGACATCGCAACTCCTAGAGTGAGTGGCTGGAGACGTTAGGCAAAGTGTTGGCTGAACGGATTCAGTGGAGTGACTGTTGTTGTTTTGTCTAGTTGTCTGTGAATTAAGTATAATTAATGATGCAGAATTGTGGATGCCGTAAGGAATGTGTGCCGATGACTCCTTTTTACCACCTACGGCTTGGCTGTCTGTTTTCAAAAAGTTTCTGCTGACCCGGAAATTATCTGTGGAAGCAGAAGGGGGTCAGAGCAAATCAGGAACAAGCATGCAGTGGGGTCCTGCAGCACTTGGTTTTGAGACCCCGCTATTTGTGACCTTTATAAAGGATCTGGCGATATCCTTGTGTTGTCCGTTATGCCTATTAGCGGGGGACGCAAAGATGGTTTGCAACCCTTTCAATCAAGACCTGTGTATAGGCCTGAAAAGTATATTCATCATCGTCATAGACAGAAACATATCAGTGATTGAAAAATGCAAACCCTGTATAGAAAGAGAGAAGAAAAAAGAAGACGTAATGGGACTTAGCCACTAGAAATAGCTACGTCTATATTCAAACATTCAACATCAAGGTGCCTACACCTTGCAAACAAACAACCGAGCTGTAAGTGAAAGTAAGGCGTCATCAGCAAGACAGCTTCCTTACGGCTTTCACTGCCCGCGTCATTAAGTGCACTCACTTCACACAACTCGGCCAAACAACGACAGCATTCACGCCACTGAGCTCGATTAGCCGCCATCTCACCTAACGTCTCAAGCCACCGACTCTGTGAGTCGCGAGGGCCCCAGCCCGGGAGACGAACCCGATCTACAGTGACCAACCCCTTCGTGAACGATTTCATTTGTCTACGCCAGGTCATCTGTCCACCTCGCACCTTGCGCCAGTCGGCCGCAGCGTCGGCAAACAGTGCTCGGTGTGGCAAACGACATAGTAGTACATGATCTAATAATCTTAGTGCAAGTGCGAGGATTGAACAAAAGAACTCGTTTGACTAGTGCCAAACACCCGCTTCCTAACCTCTCGTTGCTTACTCGCTGGTGCCACCCGATACGAGCGATTGAACGCAGACATCGGTGGTCAAATACCTGAAGACGGTTCACGTCCTCTACCCTGAGCGGCCAGGTTTCGCTGCCGTAAAGTAATACAGCCCTCACTGTTGTCTGATATACGCGACCCTTAAGCTTCAGAGAAATACCTCTCTGTCGCCATAGGTGTCTCAGATTAGCGAACACCGCCCTAGCCTTGGAAATACGCGCTTCTATTTCATTCCCTACACCTCCGCTGATGCAGCTTCCCAGGTATACAAACCGGTCAACAATCTCCATGACTTCATTATCTAACATTAAATCTACGTGATCACAACAATCTTGCAGAAGCACTTTGCATTTTGAGGCTGCAAAGCGCATTCCGAAGTACTTAGCAGAACGCGAAATAGCGTCCAGTGTTGTTTGTGCCGCTTGAAAGTTGTCAAACAGCAATACCTTATCGTCAGCATAATCAAGATCAGTCAGTCTTTCACCAGGTAGGAGGTCCACGCCGGCATCATTTGAGTGCCGCAGACAGTCCTCCATTATTTCGTCTATGACGAAATTGAACAAAAATGGTGAAAGGGGACAGCCTTGACGTACGCCGCTCCTGGTGCTGAAACTGTCAGATACTTCGCCGTAAACCCTAACCTGAGCTGAAGTATGGGAATAAAGCGCCGACAGTATGTTCACATACTTAGTCGGTACACCCCTACGTTTAAGCGACTCTAAAAGTGTAGATCGGTCCACCGAATCGAACGCACCTTTATAGTCGAGGAATACGGCGATTGTTGGCCGGCGGTACACATGACGCTGCTCCAGAATTTGACGAAGGGTAAAAATGTGATCTATACAACCCCGCCCAGGGCGAAACCCAGCCTGTTCTTCCCTAATGTTTACTTCCCGAACTGCAGTGAGTCGACGAAGTATAATTGATGCCAGAACCCTTGAAATGACTGGGGTCAAACTAATCCCTCTATGGTTTTCGCAAGAGCCCCGGGCTCCTTTCTTAAATATGGGAACTATTATCGAGTGACCCCAGCACGGAGGGATGGTCTCCGTCGTCCACACAAGTTGAAACAACTGAGTCAATGCCTCTACTAACGCCTCTCCACCTTCTTTGAAAAGTGCCGGCACGAGATCATCTGGGCCAGCAGCCCTATTACGATTGAGAGCCGAAAGGCAATTGCGAACCTCAGTCTCAGTGGGTGGTTCCAAATCTACCGACCAGGGTGCTACATCACAAGTTTGTGGCGGCAACACAATAGAAGCAGGAGGCCAGCTAAATTACCCCCGAACCAGTTCCACCCACCGCTCTAACCTTCTGGACTTATTATAGATGAGTGTGCCATCTGTCTCGCTGATAGCTTCACTGACAGACGGTCGCCTGGGACCAGTGGCACGGATCAGCTTAAACAGTTTGCCGGTGTTCCCTGAGGCAAAAGCGGTTTCCATTTCCTTAACTTTTTCCACTAACCAAGCCTCACGATCAGCCTTTAGACTACGTTTCAGTTTCCTACGGATATCTCTTCTAGACTTGTTATGTGAACTACCAGGAGGAATGTTCCGTCTGGCTTCTAACAACTCCAGGATTTCTCTGAAATCCAATGTTTGTTTACCCCATGTACCCCTTTACCGCATGCTACAGTACCTGCTTTCTGAATGGCCTGTGAGATTTGAGTCCAGCAGCTATTAGGATCTTCGGAGTGAGTACCACTAAGGCAGCTTTCTAAGCTGGTTTGGTAATTATGCTTTACCGATGGTAAAGCCAGTTTCTCGTTGCCCAGCAAAGTAAGAACAAAACGACAACGTAACAACGCATGATCTGAATCCAAGTACGTGCTCCAATAAGAACGACAGTCTTGAATGGAACCCCGCCATCTATAACTAACGGTTATGTGGTCGATCTGAGACCAGTCCTGATTCGGAGAAGGCGGGCGCCAAGTATAACATTGGCGTGAACGATGCCTAAAACCAGTACTGGCTAAAATAGCTGATGTTAAGCACACAGCTGCAACAATCACCCACCATTATCTGAACGATGTGATTTTATCCCAAACCTGCCACCTAAACAAGACTCTACCTCACCAAGGCGGCCGATTTGGGCGTTCATATCTCCGACCAGGGCAACTATATCAGAGCCACGTGTCGATCAGAGAAAGGCGGCCAGATCCGAGTGAAATGCGTTCCTGACGCCGACGTCACTGCAGTCAGTTGGAGCGCAATCAGACACGATGAATAAATTTCTGAAAATTTTGCGTCTAGAGTTAGTTTTAACTGAGCTTGCCTAGTGGACGATACAAAGTCTACTGTTAAAAAGAATCGAATCTACTAATGCGGCTGCAGCCGTCGTGCTGAGGACTATGGCTATTCCAGCCCAGCCTGACCTGTAACGGCGGTGCCTTCAACGTTCGCACGCCAAAACAGATAGGTCACCAGGCTGCTTTCGCACGAACGTTAGACTCGTTGCATGTCGACGTCTCTTGTACCTTGGAAACTAGAACCGAGAAGTTTATTCGTTGAAAACTACTACTCAGTGTGGCTATGTGAGAAAATTTGCTGGGGAGAGGAGGGTCGGATGCTGTAAAAATGTCTGGGAAATCAAGCGGATTATATCAAGCTAAAGGGGGAGAGGTGGTAGTACGGGACTTGAGCGTTTTAATCACGGCTGATTTCATCCTGGCAGGCCGTGCTCAGTGTTCTCGAGGGGAGCAAACGGGCCGTTGGTGCAGCTGAGGAGGGCGACTGAGTATAGAAATTCGGAGGTATTAGTGCCGCTGTGTAAAGTGTGCGGTAGGCCACACTTGGGGATACGCAGTTCAATGAGGGAGGTCCTCCTTCCTAAAGGACAAGAAAGTGTTAGAACGGGTATAAGCATCAGTGCGAACCACTGATGTGCTGCTGTCTGTGATGATTATGATGGGTATAAGGGAGGTCTACTAGGTTGTTTGTAGAGATTGAAGGAAAGTACTCTGAGAAAGGACTCAAACTTCTAGACTTTTTATCTCTAGAACGGCGTAGGAGGACAAGTGATCGTGAAGGGTTCCGCATGCTAAACGGATTTCTGGATCTGGTGTTGCAACCAGTCCAACAGAATAATACCCAGTCTGTACTCACTATCGAAAACCAATCGACAATGAAAACAAAGACTCAGCGCGTTGACCCTCGTGTATTATATCGACCCTGGAAAATAGTGTACAAAGAAACAGGTCTAGCCAGCGAATTGTGGTTTTAGTCCCATGACGGATCTATTAAAATGAATAGCTTGGTTAAAACAGAAGTAGATAAAAAAAACCAAAATCATCAGAAGTGTACGGTCGAATACGACTATCAAAGCTTTTATTTACGGCGCTACATAGCTTTCCCTTAGAAGACTAGTAAGAATTGTAAATGCCTGTGTTATTCCGGAGAGAGTGAAGAGAAAATATCACGTCCTTTTCTTGCTGATCACAGTTACACATAAAGATGCATATAAAGAATAGTGACACGAGGTAGGAAATGTCAAATTTCAGGAAAGGGTCACCAACGATGGCTGCTGCACTGATAGGATGCTTCTATTTGGATTATTTAGTCTTCGGTGCGTATAGCCTTATCGCAGCGGGCTGCCCAACCCTAAAAACTCTTGAGAGAAAAGGGGGTAGGTTTGTCCAGTGCTGTACGATAGGTAGTTGGGAGTTGTCTCTCCACGCACCATGTTCGGATAGTCTGGAAAGGAGAGAAAACACCGTGAAGTACCCGCACGACAGACGGGAAGAGATGACTCACCGTGTCAACGTATCAGGCTGACTAATAATAATTTATCAGCCAACCATTTCACGGACACTGTACGTTCTTCCGACGAACGTTGAGTGACGCACGTATAACCAACGACGCCAAATATCAAAACCAAGTCAAGTCGCTGGAAACGTGGTACTATTGACATAAACAATATAATCAATTACAAGAAACAAACCTCAATTCGTTTGCGTTCGTGGGATAAGGTACAATGGTTGGCCGCAATAGGCCGTCAAGGTCCAACAGGCACGACAAGTACAAGCACAGGCGACCGACAGGCAATGACGAAATGCGATCGGATCGGTCTAATGTGTGTCTAAATAGCCGGCCATCGGACAGACCGATTAGTCGACGACAGTTTCACGGCGGCCCATAAGAAGGCCGTATTCACAGGGGTGGGGAGGGTGAGACTGACAGACAACAATGGGTGTGTGGGCAGGTGAGTGAGGTTCAATGACTGAGGGAGGCAAGATGGAGAAATTAGTACTTTTAGACGCGGGTTGTGAGAATAACAATAACAGGCGTCTAGTTAGATGGGGTCACGGGAAAGAGTGCGACAGGGTCAATCGAGGGGAATTTTGACCTCAAAAAATGTTCTGCAGACACCGTAACTTTGACTGTCACTGCCTTTGTTTTCCTCTCGTTCTTGTGATTCTGTCTACGTTTGATAGACTAACGAAGGAAAAGGGTAAGCATACGAATTAACTTAGGTCCCGAACAATATCGTTTGGGTTACGGACCTGGTAACGCATCGGATAACAGCAAGTATCAGTTATTCGCGTTCGTGTTCAATAGGATTCAGTTATAACAACTGGCGACGGGGCTTTTCTATATTTTGCAGTAAGAATCCACGATGTCAATAACCGCAGAAGCGCTGACGGTCATTTTGCAGCAACAACAGGCTCAATTCGAGAAGGCGCAACTGAAGCTGATCGAGACGTTGACGCAGAAGCTGACTATGCAGGGTCCGGCTTCCGGCACCAATTCACAATCGCGGCCGCTGATCGAGTCCATTGGAAACTGGTATCGAAAACATGAAGACGTATTCGAGGTGGAGCTGGCCGCTGCCGATGATGCCCAACGTGTCCGATTGCTTTTGCGCAAACTGGGTCCTTTGGAGTTCGAGCGCTATACGAACTTCATTCTGCCAAAGAACGCTCGCGATGTCCCTTTCAATGATACAGTCAAGTGTCTTAGCCAAATCTTCGGTGAACAATCATCCCTGTTCAACATCCGGTATCAGTGTTTCCAGCTGACCAAGAGCCAATCCGAAGATTTTGTCACCTACGCCGGACACGTCAATCGAGAGTGTGAGCGCTTCAAGCTCTCCTCCATGACCGATGATCAATTCAAGACGCTGATTTTCGTCTGTGGTCTCCAGTCACCGGCAGATGCTGACATCCGCACTCGTATCCTGAACAAGATGGAACACGACCCTGAGATGACGCTGCAGACGATCACTACCGAATGCCAGAGGTTGGTCAACCTCAAACATGATGCCATGATGATCCAGCAGTCATCAAAACCTTCAACGTCTTTGACTATTCAATCGGTACGCGCTGGTCATCCTCACCCTGGTGGATCGCGGCCACCCAACCAGGAGCATCTTCAAAGCCTCCGACACCCTGTTGGCAATGCGGGGATTGGCATTATGTGCGCTTGTGTCCATTCCATAAACACAAGTGCCAGAAATGCAATCGTCGAGGCCACAAGGAAGACCATTGCCGAGCTGACAAGCAGTTGACCTCACAGCCCAGATCGAAGTCCCGCGGTCGACGATTCCAGAAGCCGGCCCGACAATCAAACTCCATCTTCGCCACATTCTTGGTCGATTATGCTTCCAGGCGGAAGTATATTACGTTGACACTCAATGGTACCGCCGTTCGGCTACAAGTTGACACCGCCTCCGACATCACTATCATATCAAGGAAGACATGGAACACGATGGGTCGACCTGCCGTGCGTCCGACCACACACAATGCCCGCAAAGCGTCTGGTGGCTAAATACATTGCTTATCCGGAGTCTGCTTTGTCCGTGTTCTCATTGGTTCTTGTCGTTCACAGTGTTGGGGCCAATCGGAAGGGGTTTCTAATCGCGTTATTCGTGTCAGTTATTCGCGTTCGTGTTCAATAGGATTCATTTATAACAAAAGGCATGAAAAACGAAACGAAAACGAACGGTACTTCGTTTTTTTTTCTGCATTCCAAAATACCCAATAACTCCTCAAATGAGTAGTTAAACGGTTCCCAGCAAACGAAACGGAGTTGGCCCGGAGTTGGTCCGTGTCTGGCCACGAGTCGGACCGGAGTTGGCCTGCACCACATACTGGAGTCGGTCCGACTTCGGCCTGGCCAGACAGGCAGTCGGCCACGGAAAAATTTGCCAGCCCACTGTTTACTGCATTGTACGATTCGAGCATTCGCTAAAGCGACATTTTACAACAAATTAATGGTTTCCCACCTCGCTTATGTATCTAAACAACACGACTGACGACCCTACATACGACGCATCTAGCTGAGCATACACTTAAACTTGTACATCAACAGATAGGACCTTCTTAGTCTCCGCGCAAACCGCGCTGATGGGAGAACACACCCCTATGAGCACAATTCCTGTTTCCACGCGTATTTCCGCTTTTTTGTCAAGCAGCCAATCCGGTGAAATCGTAGTGGAAAAAGGGTCGTGTCCACAGCGAAAGCGTTTTTCACGCCGTTTTTCTTTAGCCAATCAGATGCAGAGGTTGTATGGACCAATAGCAACTCAGTTAAACGCACGTTTAAATCAGCTGTTCTAACCAGTATTTCGCCGGGTTATTAACCTACCGCACACCCTTATCCGATTTACATCCCCCACTCTCCCTATAGTCTATAAACCCAACCAGCCGTTAGCGCAGGGCCTTCTTCAAGATGCCATTGAAGGGAAAACAACGATACAATGCAGACAAATAACATATATTAGTGGGAAATAGTTATACAACATGTAAAATAGGGAAGGGTTAATCAGCATCTTGGGTCTTGCA